>AYLM01000582.1:0-240713 GCA_001625345.1 Cairneyella variabilis | reverse complement strand
TTTCTTAGCTATATTCTGAGCATTCTTTCACAGTGCTTTATCACCTACTATTGAATGACTCCCTCATCGCAGCTGTTTTACTATATTTCATTATTATATCTTGCCAAAGGATATATCTCGTTCTGTCTCAGTTTCATTGATATCTATTCCATTGCATTCAGGATAATTGGTGGTGTATAACCCTGCCCTTCTTGATCCTTTGGAAAAACCATCAATTTCCTGTCGGTATGGTAAGCGAAGCATAAGCGAGGAGGGAGGGGAGGGAAATGTCTCACGGTGGACAGAAAAAGCGGCACTAAACAGAAGCCTACTACGTCCCAAAATATCTTTGAACCATGAGATAATTAGAAGCTGGAAAGGCATAGAGAGAAGGGCGAAGAAACTCTGATCTACAGAGTCAAGTCAAGAGCTTGTAATCAGGATGGGCCCAGCTGCTCTTAGTCATATGCCCTAGCTTACCGCAACGCACTAGCGAAAGCTACCGCCCTAAAGTTTATGTATTTAGAGTCGATTCTTGCAGAGGATCCTTTTTCTTTCTTCAGCTTTGTCTCCTAGTTAATACAGCACCTTCTGCAAGAGTCGCCTTTTGCGTGACACCCTTTGCAGAGCTGTCACACTTAGCGAACATATTTTCTTATTTACTCCCGCCATTTTTGTCCACCGCGAGGATACCTTGGTAAAAGAGAATCACTGAGTTCATAATAGATTGGGACACTTTTCAACAAAGATGACATAAGTGTGAAGAGACTTTGAATAACTTTGGGGCATTTTTGCTGCTTTTGAGTGTGAAGATGATCTATTCTTGCCAATTCGCTCCCACTCGAGTTGCAGTGAGGCATCCCCTTTGCACTTTATTTTATAAATCGAGCTCCAATCCATGGTGCCTACTGAAAGGGGCAGAATCAAGGCTTCTTCCCTGCATCCCCGAATTGCTTCATTTTTTGACATACCACCAACCTTCATTGGATCAATCTCACCACGATACCAGAAGAATAGCAAGGAATACCAGCAGGCACAATGGCAACTTTGTGGTTACCTCGAGTCGGTATCTTGTTCATTGGAGACTCCCACAGGTAACGAATTTTCATATCCTTCTTCAAACAACAATTGACTGACGTCCAACGTGCAGTCGCATCAACATGGCTTCATCGACTGGCTCACCTTTGAAGAAGCTTTCCGCCGTATCACCTTCAAAGCAACCATTGACCAGCTCATCTACCGTCGTCCGACGCTTCACCCAAGAAATGGCCGTGCAAAGCACCACCTTCTTCACAGTTCCCTACGAGATCCGTCACAACATCTACAAACACTTGCGCCCCGACATGCTGGTCCGCGGCTCGTACGGAATCGCCACTTATCGACGAGACGGCCAGCCTTGCTACCCCGAGCTGTTCGGGACCTGCCAACGGAGCTACGCTGAGCTGGTTCGAGAATGGTACGGCGACAACAACGTCGAATATGAACTGAACCTCTACCACGCTGATGGCGGCATGAGGTTCTGCGGCGTCAAGTACCCGCCGAAGTCCCTTGGTGGTCGCGTCCAGCAACCTATCCCCCACAACCTTGCCTACGTTACATCTTTCTGCTTGGGTATCTGCCTTCATGGCCAAGACCACTACCTACAAGGATACGTTCACCAGCTTCCCACAATAATCAAGTACCTGGTTGAGCGCAACAGCGGTGATGGAGGCAAGCTTCGATTCTTGAGAGTTTAACTCGACGGCGCGGGAAAATTATTCGTCGACGCGGTCCAAGGTAACCCGGCGGATTTCAAGAAGACTCTGATGAAGCAAATTAGAGGCATTGCCAAGATCAAGAACCTGGAGCCCGTGGAGCTCGACGTGATCTCCGGCTGTATCCCTACTCGTGTGCAAGAAAGGCCAATTTGCCTAGGTTGTCTGCTCAGCGATTCGCTGAATAGAAGGGGAAGTTCTTGGCGCTGGCTCGGAAGTATCTTGATGAGATGGAGATTGAGATGGTGGAAGAGAAGCAGAACCTTAGGAAGAGGGGACCGGATGAGAAGTACTATGATCCGTGCGCAGAGGAGACTCGCGAGGAGATGGAGGAGAACAAGAGAAAGTATAAGGAGAGGATCCAGCGTGATTTAGTCTCCGTGACCTTGCCGAATTTGATGGCCAGGACCGAGTGGGTAAATTATCCGTCTTCCTAACACGATGCGTCCTCTAGTCTCTTAATAGATTTAGAGTAGCATATCAAGACTTTGCTCCAAGCCATACCATCCTAATGGCCGTAGGTACCTCGACTGCTGTCAAGTCAAGCTTTCTAGTTTTAGGGGTTTCATAGTACGTCGATAGTCGTTGTAAACCATTGCGCGTGGAAGAGGATTCTAGGAAACACAGTTCTAGGATCATTCGAAGGTTTCCCCCAACAGAAAATTCTGATGTCATTGCACCTATTGATCTGATTTACAGCCTCATATTGTACGAATCCATGAACCTTGAAATGTGAGGTGTCCAGTGCCAGGCAGCAAATCAAGCTTGCGAGCAGCAACATGTGGGTCTGGCTGAGACAAAAATGATCTACGCACACCACTGAAGTCGCTAAACGTGGCCCAGTAATGGCTGCATGGGACAAACTCAGTGCCTAAAATCTAATGAGACACCTCGGCTCACTAAATTTTTCGATAAGGCCTTGCTGGGTCAACGCTATCAGCAAATCAACATCGCCTGTAAGTTGCCGTATGCATGCGGGAAATGCTGTGCAAATCACACCCACCTCCGTACCAAGTACCAAGAAGAAGTCTGAAAAAACTTGCATGCCGAGTACATTGGGTGTGGCTGCAATCGCCTTGATCCCAAGCATTGATTTTAGCTCGACTCGTATCCCAGTCCTCGAGTGCCGACCGAGCCTCCCAACCTCCCCGTCAGGTGTTCTCAGAAAAAAAAAAGGCTGGGATAATTTGAACCACCTCTTTTCAATCCAGGCCTTTCCCCTTCCATTCCTCACACAAACAGCTGCAGATACCTAACTTTGCTATCTAGTACCATTTTTTTGTTGCTGTCGTTGCTCAATTGATCGCGAGGACCGAAGATACATTCGTTTGTTCTGGAGCTTCACTACTCGGAAGAGCTCGCAACCCCGCCTCACCGCCAACCGAACTGCTTGCTGCAAGTCCAGGAATTCGACCTCGACTTGTCAACACCGCAAGCAAAATCTTCTTTTCGAGCTCAAAAATCGCAATCGGCACCATGCGACTCTCACAGAATCCTCCGGGACTTCTTTCCCTCCTCTTGCTTGCTCTACCACAAATCAACACTGTCAGAGCTACACCACTATTCAGAGAGGTGCTGCACGACCTGGGATTTCTGCAAGATAGAGGGACTTGTTCTGGTACCTACTGTGGAGCCAGTGGTCAATACTGCTGCACGTCAGGCCAGCTCTGCGATCCAAGCAACGGCTGCTACGACACTGGAAGTGAAGGATACGCAGTCTACACGACCACATATACTGAAACCGACCTGGTCCTTCGAACAAGCACCTACAGCTCCTACTACCAGACCAGCTGGTGGGCAGCTACCTCGACAAGCAGCTATGTAGCGGTGGCGACCGGTGCTCCCGCAATCTGTACGACGAGCTTGGGACAATCGTCTTGTGGCACCATATGCTGTGCAAGCTTCCAGCAATGCGCCGAGGCAAACACTTGCACTTACTATTCATCCTCGTACGTATCTACCGCGACGGGTAGTGCTTCTGCGCCACTAAGACAAACCAGTGGGACCGCCAGTACTGCCACTGCAGTCGCTTCTGTGACTACGACGCAGAGCTTTCAATCGGCTGGCTCAGCGACAGCAACGTCGACAAGTATTCCCATAACATCGGCTAGCACCAGTAGTGGATTGAGTGGAGGTGCGATTGCTGGAATTGTCATTGGTGTCATTGCTGGTATTCTTCTGTTGCTCCTCTTCTGCTTCTGCTGCATCGTTAAGACTGGAATCGACGGTTTGCTTGCGATCTTCGGTCTCGGCAAGAGAAGACGTCGCTCCACAGAACGTGTGGAAGTCATTGAAGAACGGTACTCCAGACATGGAAGTGGAACTGCTTCAAGAAGAAACCAACACACTGGGTGGTTCGGCGGCGGCCGACCTACTCGGGTAACTGAGTCGAGAAGGAGACAGTCAGGCGGCGGCCTTGGAGGAATGGGAATGGTTGGAGCAGGATTGCTAGGTCTCGCAGCGGTCCTAGGGCTGAAGAGGCAAAGTGACAGGAGGAGCGAGAAGAATAGGCCAGCGAGATCAGATATAAGTAGCTCTTACTACTCATATACAGATACTAGCGCAAGTGAGTAGCAGTTTCCTTTCTTGGACCGCAAGAATTCGACTAACAGATTCCCAGGCAGCGCAAGTTCAGACCGAACCCGAAGAACGAGAGAGACAAGAGGAACACGGAACATAAGACGCTGAAATCCTGCAGCTCTTGCGTAGACGTGTCGATAACATAAGACTTTTACATTTTTTGGAGCGATTCATCGGGCGTTCGGGGTGGTCATGACTTTGCTTTGAAAATTCGATGAGTGATTTGAGGATAACGATGAAGCGGGATGGATGGATATACCAAACTTGCGAACGCAACGATGAGTTGAAGACTTGAAGACGGGTTGGATAAGATGAGGAAAACTGTACTTATAAGTTTGCATGCCAGACGTTGCAACCTAATGCTGGAATGAGGAATGCAAATATCGATGTGGCAACGAAATCAAGCGAACCCCTCTGCATACGTGAATTGTGATAAACCTGTGACATTCAGCTCTCGGTGATGTGGTGACTTCGAATGCAAAGAGTTCTTGGACTTCCAAGTCTCATGGCAGAAGAATATTGACTTTGGAGGTCGCTCCGATGTTTCTCACTCTAGATGTTGTTTCAGGAAGGTGCGGCCTGTGAACATAGCTGCTCAACCAGAAGTTTATAACGCCATACACGGAGGTGGCTGCTCTTCTCCAGAAGGAATGTTCTCCATCCCAGGGAAGCGTGATCAACCTGAAAGAGGGAGCCAGGCCTGAGCCTCACAATGACGACGTTTCCTCGGACTTGGGCCTGTGTTAATTTCGCAAGACTTTCATTTTTAGTGAGCACCTTGCTACCTAACATGCAAAGTAAAGCAACCTTTATGCTCCCCATATGACATCAGGTACGTAAGAAAAGAAGCCAAGTTCACTCATGCATCTCCCTCAATGTTACCCTTCTCCGAAACGTACAGACCGTCCAAGAACTATTTCATGTGTTAGCGTGATGTTCCACTCAGAGCTCAACCCCAAATTCACAGTGCTTGAAACTGGGAGCATTGCTGGGTAAGATGTTCTTACCTTCCGGATATCCTTGTTTCGCACTCTGCAAATTTGTTGGATGTCTGCGGCGCTCTGTGAGACGTTCTCGAGGGAGTTTCCGGACAATTGCAGCTCATCCTTTTGGGTGGTTGAGGTTACCACATCGACACCAGGTTGCATGACGACTCTTCGGACAATCTTCTCGCCAATGAAGTTTCTGTGTGGGTAATCCGTCAGCACTTCGTTCTCACGTCTAATTTTCCAAGCCATATCCAAAATCCAGAAACCGTCTCTCATGCCCAAATCCAAATGTAGTCACATACCTGATCTCAACCTCGTACAGCCCAGTCTCAGAGTTCTTGTCCACGTTGACGTTGATGGGGAAATGAGCATAGACGTATCGCATCTTGTACTTGAAACCCTTGGTGACACCAATGATTAAGTTGTTGATGAGAGTTCGGACTGTGCGGAGGGTGGCGACGTTCTTTCGGGCACCGTGGTGCAATTCGATGTGGATGACATCCTTCTTGGGGTGCGAGAAGTTGACGGACAAGTGGTTGAGGTTCTTCGTGAGCTTGCCTATTCATCCTCCATTAGTCCTTCCTCCTCCTCCAATCTTCCTGTTTTTGACACATACCTCGGGGACCCTCGACGGTGACAAGTCTCGACTTAATTTGGACCTTGACTATTTGCACAGCGCACGTCAGTAATTGTCTCTCTCAAATGCCAGTTTGTAGAATATCGAGATAAGATTTTCGCCAGTGCTCGTCGCAAGCGCAATTCACAAGATCTGGGAAAGGAATTGCACTCACCACCCTCCGGGATGTTCAAGGTCTCGCTAGAATGAATGTACCTCATTTTGGCCTATTTGTGAGACAGACTGGCGGAAGGAGGAGTAAAGTTCGAGGTCGTCAACTTCGAGATCGAAATTCGAGATTGATGATTGTGGGCGCAAAATCCTTAGCGTGGGTATCACGTGCCGATCGTAACCCACTCCGCCCTTCCTGATTGGAACGTGTGAGCTCGGCAGAAAATGGCTGGTGAGGCAAATGAGGATGGCTTGAGTTTTTTATTATGAGTTTGTGATGGGATGGATTTCGGTTTCAGTTGCCATTTTGAGTTCTATCATTTCATTGTAATAGTAGTATTTTTAATAGTTGCCCATCACGCTTAGGGCGTCTTTTAACACAACATCATGTAGAGTGGGAGGGTAGGAACATCTTGTGCAAAAGCTTTCCTTTTTGACGTGGAGTCTATCAAAGACCTCTTTGGCTATGCTACTTCGCTCACTTGGATGACTGTCCGGTTATGATATCGTCCCCTTAGACATCTCTTTTCGCGTAGCTCTCAATCATGCCCTCCAGAGTTGGCTCATAGTCAACGAGCGAAACCTCTCCAGTCTTCTCATCAAGGAAAGTGTTTGCTTGCACGAATACCTTTCTTGGCTGCTTGTTTCTAAGGACCTCGTTTCGAATCTTCTCGCCCCAAAACTTCGGCTCCACCTCAGTCATCTCAGCATAGAGCTTGCTTCCTGCCTCAAAATCCGCAGTTGATTTGTAGATGTGGAGTTTCTGAAGATATGCTTCAACGGCCTTGCGTCCGACAGTAGTGATCTTGCTTCGGTCGATCTTGATTTTCAGATCCGATAGATCCTCGTTTTTGTAATCCAGCTTGCAGAAGTCGTCAGGTGCATCCACTAGATTGTCGGGAGTCAGCAGGTTACTATTCTAAGAAGTCTCAAGTACAACAAAATCTTTCGTTTGGCAAGATTTTAGAAGAGATAGACACTCACGGAAGCACTTTAGAATGCTGAATCTCGCCTGGGAGTGAGCCTGTCCCCATTTCCTGCTCTTGGGATCCCACATCTCCAACGATGCAACGCCAGCTCGAGCCATTGAGAGATATGCGGCATAGAGAACATCACCAGCTTCGCCATCCATATTAGCGGTTCCATCACCAAATCCGAAGATCTCTAGGATCTCGAAATCGCAGGAAAGAGCCATAGCTACACACTCAGCTCTGCATTCTTCCTAGTTGGGGAGTCAGCATGTCGCGCATTCAACACCGCAATCCTATCACTCAGTGAACCTTAGAGCCTGCAAATAGTGAAAACCTACATAACTTGCTGCAACACTACCAAAGACGGAACCCCATGTCTGACCGGGTTTGTAGTACGTAGTGACTGGCTTATTGGTGATGGGACTGATAGGTGGTGATTGTGGGTCGAAGTTGTACTTGCCAGGGGACGTCTCTTGGAGTAATTTGCCTGTGCCGTGGCCGAGAAGCTCATGGATGCCTACCTGCACCTCAAATGCAGCGTCGCGGTACTTTTGGTAAATCTCAAGGTCGGCATCGGCGATGAACGGAATCTTCTCATTGGGAGCCTTAGCACTGAGCACATTTCCGAGCGAAACATTTTTGAATCCCTCTGATTGCCGAATATCGTCATAATTTGGCTGATCCAATTAGCACATTAGATCGGTGTGGGTGTTTATGGACTCACAATGTTAATCCCTGCTGGGATTCCAGATCCAGCGAACGATATGACCTCGAGGCTGGTGAAGTCCGGACTTAAGAACTTGTCCTTCTCGAACGCCTTTGACCATGGTAATTTTGGAATCATAGATTCTGCTGCTTCAACAAGGGCGCCGAATGCTCTTGTTCGCTCAAGATTGACAGTTGCTGCAAAACCTGAAAGTAGACTAGTGAGTAACTGTGAATCGGCACCCAAACCATGGAGGAATGCCCATACCTTCCCATTCTCCTCGGACTCCATGCGGGTCTCTATAAGTCTCGACAAAGCCGATATTACTCTCAACCATAGGTCCCTTGTCTCTAATCCAGAATCGTTGAGCGTCCTTGAAAGCTTCAAGAGATCCTTCCTCGAAAGACTTGGCATAAGCCAATTGCATCTTCTTCTCTAGATGATCGTACAGTTAGCATATTCTCCGTTAAGAAAGGAGTCCAAACCCGAAAGGTAAACGGACTTACGAGTCTCATTTGCTGCGTTTTCGGCGGCCTTCTTATGATAATCAGCAATCATGCCCATCTCCTTGTTATGGTCACCGTAGAGAAGTCTCAATTTATGTCCCTTCAATGAACCATCGTCAATCTCGAATTCAGTCTCCTTTCCAATATCACCACCTTCAGTTGGGACATGAGTTACACCAGACGCAATCAGCAAATCGAAACTGCTATCCGGGTTCTTTCTCAGTCTAGTGTTTTCCTATACGCATATTCAGCTCATATTGCATAGAAGGATAAGGGGAAGCCTACGACAAGAAGGCCCTTCTTCTCCAGGAAATCGGAAATTGCACCGATGTCCTTCTTAGTGATTCCCTTGGAATCTGGATAATATGTGGTCATGTGTCCCTCATCGAGGTAGCCCAGATGCATAATTCCCGAGTTATCACTTGAGAAGATTGCACCCTTCGTGGCTTTGTAGTGTTCCAAAGCCTTGGGAGACACTGAAGCGAGAGCCTCGAAAGCCTTCTCTGGGCATCTTGGAACAAACTTCGCATCTCCGAATCCCTTGTAGTTACCGCAGTTACCTAGGAACTGTGCAGAATACTCGAGAAAATGCTGTAAGTCTTCGGCACTGACTCCAGCCTTTTCTTGGACGGCTTTCCAGTCTCCGTCGGAAGCCTTGTAGAGCTCGACTATGAAATCATAGATGCTCTCGGATTCTGGTGAAACCTGACGTAAAGTGATCCTGGTACCTGTGAAGGCGGCTCTAGACACCAGATCAGCACTGAAACAGATGCAGTTTACTAATTTGCAAATAATACCTGCTGATGAAGTGTGCATATCGGCGCTGATGTTCAGTCAATGCCTCAAAATGCTTCTTGATGACAAGGTTGACGGTGCTTGGCGGGGAATCCGCAAGGAAGTTCTTAAGCTCTTGAGTATTCATGGTGAAATGCCGTTGAATACTTGAAAGTCTGTTGAGAGGTCGTGAGAGCATCACACGACTGAACAGAGGAGGGGTTGTTTGAAGTGCATAAGCCCTGGAGGGGCTGCGGCTTAGCGCGAGGCTGAAAAGACAGGGTCTGCGTCGAACAAGAACAATTGGCCAACTCTTCACCACCTTGGGAGTCCATGTTGACATGCTCGAGTCGGGATTGTCACCTTTGACTTTACATACAGATCGCGTTTTAATTGCACTGAAATTTTGAAATTACATACTTCACACGGACCACCTATTGTTGGAGTCCTTACAAGGGCTGAGAAAGCGAAGCTCATCCCCCTGCCAAGACTTCAAAGTCTTACGGTCTTTCTCCTTTCTCTAAACAAGAAAGTAGTCCTAGAGTTAAGGTTCCGGAGAGGCTTGCACGTAGATTTGAGTAGCTAGAGTAGTGAAATGGCGGGCGATTGGCCGACGACAGTTTTAGCACGTGCCATTTAATTCTTACGGGAGTTGACCATGAGTAAAAGAAACTTGAGAGATGTTAGATAAGTCGTGATGTATTGGAAATTAGTATCGTAGAGCAATTCCCTAAGGCTGAACATGTTCCACGATACAGCTCCATACCTCATCTACAGAGTACAATACTCATAATGCATGGGGCTGATAGATGTTTTCAGATAGAGATTAAATACGGAAGCAAAGGGATTCAGGGGCTACAACTTGGCTGAGAAGCGACCACCTAGATCTAGCCCGTTTCCGAACTTCTTTGACTCCAGAACACACTGTTAACGGTCCTGGTGGGGATAACAATCGGTGGAGGTATCTTGATCTGATCCCATTGCATCACTAAACTCCCAATTCTTCACACATGCCAGAAAACCCATCTTTTTGCTTGATCTTGGTGTCTCGTTATTGCAAATCTGATTACAAAGCGCCGTAGCAAGAGACCGATGACCCCATCGTGTCGAAATGCAATGCGATCTGTCAAATGTATCCCACACCCCCATTCACGCCCAGTGACCAAACATTTACCAGACCATCTCGTGTGGCCGGTCACCCTTTCGCAAGCTGAATGTACTGGCAAGGTAGCTGATGAGCAGAGGCTCCTTCTTGATCGTTGAGAGGATGGCCTTGTCGACTGCCTTTTGGTCTGCGGCACGGCTGCTTGATGGCTTTTTCTTCTATGTAATTGTCAACACTCATTCCAACACAAATTCCAATTATGCCTCTCACCTCTGGCTTCTCTCCCTGCTTGAAGAACTCCTCCTCTCCCTTCTTCTTGTCACTTTTCTCCCTAGCAAAGTACTTCTCTCCACCAACCTCCTCGATTTTCTTCTCATCGACACCAGCCAAGTCGATTTTGTGGGAGGTGGCAATAACGTAGCGGGCGTTGACTCTTCGGAGAGGAACACCGTTAACCTTGAATGGACCAGTAACAAGGAGAACACCTTGCGAGAGGTTCTTCAGGAGGATAACGCGCTTGCCACGGAAACGACCAGCGAGGAGGATCAGAACGGTGCCAGGGGTGAGGGAAGGGCGAGGAGCTGAGGCGCGGATAGATTTCCGAACCTGCTTGCGCAATTAGCTGTTGTTCTTCATAGTGTTGATCTTCGCGCCGCTGTTGAAGGTGCTCGTTGCGATTGCAGCCGCACAACCATCAATTGCATTGGCAAGCCAGCACTCAAATCGTAGAATCATCATCATCGCAGAGCCAGGATAGAACCCACCTTCTTTGGCTGAACCTCATCTTCCGCAGGGTACCACTTCTTTGCTTTCTGGGTATGATGAGGAATCTCCCTGGTCGACTTTCCGAAGGTCTTCTTTTGACCAGCAGGTCTGGTTGACTCTAGAGCTGCCGACATCGTGACGATGAACCGAGTCGCTGGGTGTTGGGTCGGTTCGTTGTTGTATCGTTAGTCGTCGAGAATTTGGAGATGCGATTTTCTGTGCTGTGGGAAAGTGCGCGGCGGTCTAAGCGAGCCCCGAATCAGGATCACGTGCACTGGTCCTGCGCGACAAAAAAGTGGATCGCGCTCTCCGCCTCGCGAGCTCAAGGTTGAAGACCTTCGTACCTAACAACAGACCTTTGTATTACAAACAACCTCAAAATTCCGGCAATGTCTATCTCACCAATAATCACATTCAAGGCGGGCCGATGTGAGATGAACGTAAGTATTTCTGATTTCTAGAATATATCTGCTGTGTATATGCCTATGATCTGCTAACGCAACAAACAGACGGCTACTAAGCCTTGGAAGATCACACCTGATCCTACTCCTGGTTACATTTACCTCTACCAAGAAGACGGTGCGTATTTTCAAAATCTCGAATCCTGTTCTCTCTGACTTTCTAGACCTGGTTCACTTTTGCTGGCGTGAGAGAAGCAAGTCCATGAATGATGAAGACAATCTCGACCTCATCATGCTCCCAACGGATGGGCACTTCGAACCCTACGAATACAAGACCTCCAACCAACCCACTTCTAAGACAAATGGCCGCATACTGGTCCTGAAGTTCTCCTCATCCTCCCAGAGACATCTCTTCTACATGCAATCGAAACCCCAAGCCCGAAATGGAGATGCCAGCTGGTTCAGCCCACGAGACCTGAAGATTGCTCAGATTGTGGACTCTTTGCTGCAAGGCGAGGAGGTCAATGTTTCTGAGGAAATCGCACAGGTGCAGGGCGACGGCAACGGTGGAAACGATGATGAGGATGAGACGATGGAGGATGTTGAAGGCCATGGCGACTCATCAGAACACCATCGGGGTGGCAGTGGAGGTGCTGGTCCAGATGCAACCGGTGGTGATATCAGAGAGGAGGGTGCTGGTGCACGGGAGGGTGGGGCCGATGGCGGAAGAGCGTAGGTCAATTTCTATCGCATGACAGGCGTTGCTCAAGCATTTACGACCAAGGCGTTTGGCAAAAGTTGGGAGAATGTGCGACCCGCTCATGTACTGGTAGACAAACATGTCTTGAATGAATTGAAGACTTTCAAGCTTAAGTTTAAACTGGATCTGGGGCTGACGTTGTGATCAGTGCCGGCTCCGGACCTACAGATGCTTCAACCATCGTTCAGAATTTTCTCAACTCTCTGAAGGGAGGATCGGCAATGCAGCAACAGGCACAAGGCCAAATTTACACAACACTACCGGATCTTCTCCCATCTTCGATCACGATACCCACTTTGGACTCGGCTACGTCGACACAAATCGACAATCTCCTCAATTACCTCCCTCCAACGATCCTTCTCCTCGCGCAAGAGTCGGCAGCATCTATGGATGAAATGGCTGAGCCAAATGCAGAGACTGGGAAAGCTGCCATGGAAGCATTGAGCAAGGGCCAAAAGCTAGCCATTCTAAAGCGCGTCCTGAGGAGTCCTCAATTCCACCAGAGTCTAGGCAGCCTCACCATGGCTATTAGAGATGGCGGTTTACCAAGCATTGCAGAGGCGTTGGGTGTAAAAGTGCAGAACGGAGGGTTGGTTGGAGGTGGAAGCATGCCCCTTGGTGGAGGAGATGCTGTCGAAGCATTTGTCGAGGGTGTGAAGAAGACAGTGGAAGAAAAGAGATAGAGGCTTAGATATGTCTCGCTGGCTGCATCCCTCGGATCATTCACAGCGGACAGAATGCGACATTTGAGCATTAGCGCTCTGGCCCCAAAATGCTGAAGAATTGTATCATAGAGAGCAATAGATATGGCTTTCCCAGGACATAAGCTAGGCGACCTCATCTGCATCCCGCGTGTGCTTGCATATCCAAATGTATTTTTGTTCGTATTGTCCATGTGTCGCTCTGGTTTCAAGGACAATAGCAAGCTTGCATCACTTCTGGCTTAGTTCTTATTGGTCCAAGACTCTCAACCAACCGAATGACAATAGCAACGACACAGGTCGACCATCACAAAGCTGGGTTTGAATAGAAATCCACCCATTGGTATTCAGCAGTCCTTTGCCACTAATGCAGGTATCACTGATAATTATGCCTCCCTAGTCAACCGCGGCCAGTGAAGCAAGTGCTCCCTGCCCATTGTTGGGCATTGATTAAAAATTTGCTTCTTATTGTGACCATCAAGTTCACCACGCACAATACTAAGTGGCACCTATTGTGTGAGTACAATGCGATATGAAGTCAATGCCTTTCCCACTAGCCTTACGATTGTTGTTTGACAAATTCAGTTCCTGAGATTCTATTTAATGTCGCTCTGTCTTCCAATTTTCCTTCCACTTCTTCCCTTCTTCATAACCTTTCTTGGAATCACATTCAGCTACCGCCTTTCAGATCGCTTTTGGTAAGTGGCAGAATTAAGGAGCTCTGTCGCCAAGTCATACCGCCTTGAAGATCACTTTTGGTACACAGCAGAATCAAGAAGACTCTCGCCAACTCATACCACCCAAGGCCATTGAAACTCGACTTGCTTCCCACAACCTTTGATCATCAAAAAACAATCGACCCGATCAGTCGCGTCAGCATTGAGGTACCAAGCACTCCTCAACGCGTCTTGAAGCAATGTCAGTTGGCCCTCCACACGGATTACCGTTCGATTCTGATTTCAACAGTCACTACTTCGTCCCACCACCACCCTACACGTCCATCGCAAGCATGGCTTTCCAACCTCCATTTGGCACCCTTGGAAACCCGCCTTTTGGAAATGCACTACCCGTGGCCACCGCCGACGACTCTGATGATGATGATGATGACCTTGGTCCAAGAGACCCTACAGCCAGCACCAACATCAACATCACTGTCCACATCCCCCTCGTCATCGTTGGCGACGGCAACCTCATCAGCATGGAGCCTTCCAACCAAGCCCAGAGGATTGCCCGTGCCGTCGTCGAAGCACTTAAGGAAGCCGGAGGAGAGACCTTGCCCATGATGGATGGTAACGGAAACCCACGCCCTATTATGGTCGATGTCACAGCCGGAATCACGCTCAAGGGTTCGAAGAACATCATTGGCGAGCAGTCTCTCATGGCTCATGCTATGGACCAGGCCAACCTTCAGGCAAACTTAGCGCGAGAGAGAGCCGAAAAGGAGATGAAGGAGAGGGCCGAGCAGGAGGCAAAGGGAAAAGAGGCTCATGAGGAGGCGCTTAAGCAACAAGCTCTAACTATCAAGGCAGAGTATGAGGCAATCGACAACAGAAAGCGGGAGAGAAGCAGCGAGTCGCCTGTTGCAGATGCCAAGCGCAGTCGTTTCGATTAGGCTTGTCATGGTTGACTTCCAGTGTTTACGGCGTTCGAGACGTTCGGAGGACTTCCCTAGCTGCTTGGACTTTTGCTCAACTCTCACTGTTTGCCAACGATCACAGAACCCCAAAATTTCCCCTTGTTTGTTAAGCCTGGCTGGTGGCATGGATTCCTCGCATTGCTCTGGGATTTGCACAATACGGTCGCTCTCTCGGTTGCTAAGCCAATTTCAACCTCGACTGCCCTACCGTGCTGCGCTCTCACGAGTTGCCCTGTACTTGAAGGTCGCACCATAGCAATGGATTTTCCTGAAGATTTGCATTCCATAACATGTGACACAAGTATTCTGTGCAAGATAATCGCTACAATTCGTATAACTCAGGTTTGTGGCATTAGGTAGACTTTTCGCTACTATACATATCATGCTCGCTGACTCGAAGCACTTTCCCGTCGTGTAATCAAGCTTACATGCCAAATTTGTGGACCGAGAAATCTACTCAGTATCCCTCCCATCTCAAACTCCAGAACCGAAACACATGCCCCATTCCATCAGAGCAACGGAAGAAACCGAACCATGAGCATACATGAGCCTATGCAACACGTTTATCGGAAGTCGATAGCCCGATGGTCAGCTCTATGTAGATTTTTGGACCATGGTGGAAGCTTGCGATCACGTTCGTAAAGGAACCCGCAGTTGCTGCACAAAGTCTGAAGATGTTAGTATCACTCCGACCCGGGATAGGCGACTTACTCTTGCGCCTTTCGGCCCGTCTCGAACAGCCCAAACCGAAGTTCCCCAGATTTTGCAATGGTCGCATCTCCAAGTATTTCGCTCATAATCATTGAGAGCTTGGGTGCCTCCGCCGTAGCCAGGAATTGAGCTAAGGTCAGGAGTGCCTCTCCCACCAGGAGTACCAGCTCTATTCAATGGACTCAAACTGCGGAATCGTCGCTTCTTCTTACTTCGCTCGCCTCTGCCCATTCTTTCCTCTGCTCCTGGTTCGTCAAAGTAGCCAGGTGTGCCAGCCTGGGGCGTACCAAATTGGATTTGCTGGCTGACTCTAGCGGTTTCTCGTCTGTTTCGCCGATTCTGTCTTTCGCGCTCAACTTCCTTCTTCTCGATCTCCTCCTTCGACAACAGCTCAACCTTCGGTTCCCATTCGTCCGCCAGATGCTCAGGTTCAAGTCTCCAGCCGGCGCCAGCTCCTTCGCTGCTCAGCGAGTCATTGGGGATATCCCCAAGACCAGGCATGTTCCCACTTTCAAAAGCTTCTTTCTTCAGCCGCAGGACAGCTTCATAAATTGCATGAGCAATTGCTGGTACCCATTCTCCCGGAAGACCAAGATCGGCGCAGGTCTGTTTTGCGAACGCTTCGGCAGTTCCTGGAGGGTGGAGGAGAGACCATTCAAACTTATCCGTATAAAGGTAATTGGAAAGGTTGACGTTCAAGGAAACGATGCATCGATGTATGTCATCGGGGTTGAGAACATCTGATTCAGCAGGCATGGGACTGGCCTCGACTGTGAGCTCTTCTGCTTTGACATGCTCAACAGTTCTTGGGGGTGTAGAGAATCCGTTCAACTGGCCTTCGCCATTTCGCATTGGCGTAGCGTTGCCGCTACCAGTCGGCGTCGCAAAAAGATCTGGTGTTACATGGCCATTTTGAATGGGAGCTGTAACGGCATTTGTTGTCGAGACTTCTTGTGTATAAAGGGGATGCATAGCCACACCAGCATACTCCTCCAGCTGAGTGCGAATCTGTTTACTGATCTCATTGGCCATCCCTTGTTTGTTTGGAAGGTCAAGATCTTGCACTAAGGTTTGCGCAAACGTGTCTGTCGTGATCAAAGTCTCATATAGATTCCACAGAACGATATCCTTCAAACGATATGGCACAATCGGCTCTTGTTGCTTGTATAGAGGATGGTTGGGATCGATCGGAGGATATACTTGGCCCGAAGGCATTGGAAGGGGTGCGGCTGGTGTGTGGGCTGGTATGTCGACGTCAATTCGAATGGGGATGAGTGTCAAAGGAAGGGCGGATTGCGCAAATTGCTGAGCATCTGTTCGTCCTGGCCTCGCCTTTCCCATCCATTCTCTCCAGATTCCTTGTACCTCAACAGGTGCCGTTGCATCCTTGCCAAATTTGTCCGCCGGGTCTTGTCGTGCAAGCCCAGATTCATCTCTTCGAATACTTCTCAGTCCAGTAGGTCTTCTTCGGCTGTCATCATCGTCATCATCGTAATCGTCATAACCATCTTCTGCGTAGTTGATGATGGTCGTTCCTCGCTTGGTTGTTCGCGACAGAGGAGCTGCAAGTGCAGCTGCGGGTTGGATGACAGGCGTGAGAAGAGAATTGGCATAAGTGCGCAATCGCGGCGCATAGCTCGAAATGAAAGCTTGAGGGGGGCCGTTGGTCGCCATGATGATACGCGAGCCTCAAAACATACCGCCGCTAAGTGAAAGGTCCTGGTATTGAGCTCCCAGCTTCGAAGGAGACGGCCGCGGCTCCGCTTTCGGACTACGCCCAATGCTCAATGGAGTTCTTCGAGTAAAGTACGAGGTCAGCGATCCGCGTATGAAAGGATGAGACGGTCACCAGCAACAACTGTGGAAGCGGCGAGGTTGCGAATAGTTTTGGGATGTTGAACTGCTTCTGCTTCAAGAAATCGCGTCGAGCCCTGCGCGAAGTGAGAATCACGCTAACTACTTTTGGACTAGAGAATAGGTTTCGGCCTTTACTCACACCAGACCTCTCAACACTCCAGTCGAGTATCTACATTGAGTAGCTGATTACTTTGCTTCGAAAGATATTTACGCGTTTTGACAATCAGTTAAGGGCATCTGAGTTTTCCTTACATCCAAGTCTATGGTCACTGCGCGGCTCTGTGGAGAGTAAATTGTCTCCTGATCTTGGATACTCGATCCTCGATTTCTATCGACCTTGCCTTGATGAGCATGAAGGATGTTTTAGTATTCTTTTTTCTTGATATCTAGCCTTATATGGGCATCTTACATTGAACTAAGTTCTCTGTATTGCTATTCCAGCCATTCACAGCTTCTCAAGTTTACCAATTCATAACGCTCATTCCCAATGGGCCTTAAATCCCTCCGCCTCTGAATCACCACGCAGCGCAATATGTCAATTATTTGAATATTCTTCCACCTTACCTTCGTTTCTTAGAAATCTCGAATATTTTGCCTGTTACAGTTCTAAATACCATCCTCCGACACGAGCAATCTACTCAGCCAAGATGAACACCAACAACTCTTCTCAACAAGTCGACGAGTGCTCCGAGCAGCCTCACCAATGCTGCATTTCTAGAAAAGACGATACGCCTTGCATCGAGCTGATGCCTCCCAAGATCCACAAAGCGTTCCACAAGCTCCCATATGACCTACAACTGCAGACCATGGAAGAGACAACTTCGCCCCCGATCCTCCCCGCATCAACCACTTACTCAACAAGCGTTTCGACCTGTGGAGCGGGCGTTGCAAAGCCGGAGTCCACTACCGCTACTGGATTGACTACCCCATTACTCCCCCGAAATGTATCCTATCGAAATGCCAATACATAATACGCGAAAAGGAGCATTTCGAAAGAGTATTCTTCAAACACAATACGTTCGTCTTCAAGTGGGAACGCGAAGTCGATGATCTGAATGACTGGAAGCGGTAGAATATTCGTCATGCCGTTATGGTGCCAGAGCACCACGTGCTTCAGAACTGGTGGAAATGGCCAATGACTTTCGACTGGGCAAGTTCTCACGACTCAAGATGCTGCATGTTGACTTCCGGCCATACAGCAGATACGCGAGTATGACCATTAATACGCTATTGGGAGTTATGGCGCACAACATGCGCTTTCTGAAATTGAAACGCCTAGTCATGTACGGCCTTTGCACCGGCAGCAACCTCTACAATGATGCTGCCCATCGAACTGGGATAGAGGATATGTTCAAACCAACACTCGACAAAGGTGGCAAGCTGGAGCTACGGGATCGGAAAATGAATGATAATTGTTCAACAGTTAGATACTTGTAGTGGTTTATAGTCTCAGAAACCAAATTACAGAGTTATCACCATTTTTCCTTCGTCGTGCGCTGAGATGGTCGGTGCACATTGGAGAATTTCATGATCGTGAGGATATCATGATTGTGGGAATTTCATGACACTGTGGATTTCACCTATGTGAGGATCTCATGATTGTGAGGATTTCTCCTATTCTCAAGATATATGGGTTTCGCTTCCTTTTCTCGTTACACGCTGTGCTGCTATCTTCCATTCTAGTCCCCATCCGTTCAAATTATCATTCTGTATGCGGCCATCTCGGCCTCCACCAATTCTTTTGCTGAGGTCCAGCTCTCTGAGAGCGAGCAGCTCACCTTCCGGCAGAAGACACGCCATACTACACTCTGCAGGCTAGCAAATGACATTGTATAGCCAAGTTCGAAAGCGTTCATATCATCCAACCCCTTCTGCAGCATCGATCTATAAAGAGTTAGCGTGAGATGCTCAAGTCTGTGAGATACTCATGGAGAAGAGGTGCTCAAGGGTGTGCTTACCGAGCCCAGTGATCCGGTCTCGAATTTGCCTCTTTCGAACCCTCGATATAAGCCCAAGCAAAGTAGGGTCCGTACCTTTGCACAAGGTCTTCGAACACGCACATACACTCTCGTACCCAGTAGTCATCTGCAAGATCATCGAATGGAGCTGAGGGAGATTGAAGATCAGATGGCGAGACGTCGGCGGTTCGTTCCGTCAAATTGACGAGTATATTCGATGACACGAGAACTTTTTTCGTCATGTTGAAGTATCCTTGCCCAATGAGCTCCACAATCACACCAAGGAACGCCAACTCTCTGGCCTTGAGGCGCTGGAGAAAAAGAGCCTGTTGGGCACGAATCTCTAGCTTTTCCGCCAGTTCGGCTGCACAATCTGCTAAGCAGAATAGTAAGAAGAAAGCCTCCTTTTTGAACAGCGTCTGTCGTTGCACGAGCTCATCTCTCGGGACGTTGAGTGTTGGCCAGCAATTTTCACCATCAGCAACCATATCCGTCAGGTCGTGGCTGATCAGAAAATCGACTATGTTACTTCGAGCGCGCATTTCGGCGAGCCATGGGAATGAGTGCTTGGATACAAGGGTATTCTTTGGTGGTTTCCTAGACAATTGTACACAGCGCTGGACGACGTTGACATGCGCAAGGTCGGAATTCGTCGAAAGCCCTTTTGTGATGGACTTCTCGTAGTTCTTGAGTAGCGAGTGGAAAGACTAGCATCAGTTAGTATGAGTATCCCAAGTGCATGAGTATCTTAGGGAGTGACTTGCCTTCGATATGAGCAACAACGCCCCTGTATCTCTAGGCACTTGATCAATAACTTCCTCTGCGATCCGCAGACAGATCTCCGGTGGAAGCTCAATCCCTCCATCACTCTTCAACCAGTTGCTTCTGCTTGCCATACCACTGGTTCGTAGCTAAGGACCGTGTACGAACGTGAAGGCTATGATAGTAGAAAGTAGAACGTGAACACCGTAGAAGAAAAGTAACATTCGGTACAATAGTAAACGTATAATGCTTTAATGAAGTCAACGGTAACGATAAGGGTTGCAATAGTTCCGTGGATAAGCTATTCGAAAGCAAAATGTCGACGGAAAGAAATGAGAGGAGAAGAAGAGACAGACAATTAAATGAGTCCACTCCATCAAGGTGTCAAAGAGGAAGGAGTCATGGTGGACTCGTGCTCCTCGTGGTGTTGTAGGAGGGGAAGGTGCGAGGCTGACTAGCCTTGCGTTCTGACCATCAAGGTGCATACTGTAAGAACCGAAGATTGCCCCGCCGGATGTAAGAAGATACGAAAATGGGATACTGGTTCAGAGAATCACAATTCGCGACTGATGCTCCCCTCCCCCCCCCTAAATACTTGTAACAGTGGGCCCGGATTTTGTATGGTAGAATGTCTGTGCTCTAAGGCCCACTATTACAAGTAATTAGGGGGGGAGGGAGTAAAACCATCCCGCGATGCCGGTTACTGTAGAAAGCACCTGATGACTCAGATTTGGTCTCGTTTAAGCCCCTTTCCAGGCTTTGCACGGATTTGGATGCCACTCATAATCCCAACATTACTATCATTAAGCGTTCTAGGTAATCCTATACTCGAATATCATTGCAAAGCTTCTAATACTATTTCAAAGTTCAAGCATGAACGCCGGGCCCCTCTTCATTTTCTAACATCTGTCCCAAATCCTCCTGAAAATCTAAAGCTCTGCAAATCATGTCTTGCCCTCTTACTCGCCTTCCCAATTCTTTCTCCATAGAAGTACAACACGAACGGGATAGGAATAAAAGCAATTCTCAAGAATCCCAACGTCGACGATGCCCAAGCAACACCAAGGTTATTGTACATCGCGGCCGCAAAGAGCGGGAAGCCATCACTGAAACTGGAACGCATGAAGTCGTTTCCAGCAAACACGGATGCTGCATACTCTGGATAAGCGTCGCCCAGGTAATTGAGGACGCTGTTAAAGAGGAGGAAGGCTCTGGTTCAAAGTTAATATCATATTTATGTGGGAAGTGGGAGTGAGTTGACATACCCAATGCTGAACTATGCTGAACCAATGATTCGCACAATCCAGTGGACTGAAAGCCTTGCAGTCCACCCAAACCAAAACAAGCATATCGGAATACAGAATGCGCCAACGAAAGCAGGTGGTAGGCGCTCCTCAGGTTTGATCTCCCCATTCTCGTTGAATTGTGGCTCTTGGATGAAATAGAGGTATGCGAAGAATGGCGTGATGACCACAACGGCTCCAACTAAGATACCGACGAATGACAAGCCTTCTTTGCTCAGGTTGAATTCGTAGACGCCCTCGAAGACAATGGCAAAGGACTCGAACCAAACATACAGCAGGCCATAGATCAAGGCAATGTACAAATTCAGCAGGAACAAGATTGGCTCCGTGAAGGAGAGTGAGAATGGTCGAACAAGAGTCATCATAGCGATATCTTTTCCAGTCATCTCCTCGCCTATAAGCTCAGGCTCGCACTTCAGGCCTTGCCTGCCAGTAAGCTTTCGGAGACGACGAGTTCGGCGATAGAGGATGTTTGCGCAGCTGGTCTCAGGAAGGAAGAGGATCAAAATGATCAAGCTGAATCCTGAAAGCCAGAGGAGTTCCAAATCGTCCATTGCCATCCGTTATGCTGAGCAGCAAATCCACCAACCAACGGACCAAGAACAGGACGGCAAACCGCTGCCATGCCCCAGATTCCAATTGCATACGCACGTTTCGCGGGTTTATAAATTCCCCCATAGAGGCTCCACCAGTCGCCATGACTGGAGAGCCGAAAAGCCTATCAAGAAACGGAAAGCGAGAAGCATGCCGAAGTTTTTGGCGTATATGACGGCAAATTGGAGGAAGACGAAAACGACCGAGGTTCCGATATAAACTGGATTTCGACCGAATTGAAGGACTTCGAACATGAGAGCCCATACCATAGGGCCGAGCCCGTAGCCAGCCATGAAGAGCGTGAGACTCAGTTTGCGGCAACTTTACTGACGTGGAACTTCTCTTCCACGCCCACGGCGCCGGCTGAGTAGATAGCTGAGCCGATATAGACCGAGAATGTGAGAAGGCAGATGAGGAAGGTAACAATAAACTTCTTAGGAGTGAACCAGTTTTGAGGGTTCTAGAAAGAATTAGCCCAGCGCCTCTATTCGGGAAAGGTTTCAATACATACCTCTGGGTCGGTATCCGAGTACCATGTAACGATCGAGACATCTCTCCCCTTCTCTGGATCGACTGGTACTCCGCTAACCTCGTTGCGTTGAACATCTCCTGATGGGACTCGTGTATCTGAACTGGTTCGAGGGATGTTTGAACCATTCTGCTGCCCAGAACCTTCCCTTCCTTGCTGGGGTTTTCGCTGTCGCCGGTCTCCCCATTATCTGCATCTTTCTCTTCCTGGTGCAGAGTTCCTTGATGTGCCAACCTTCCGCTCCTCTCCTTGTCAATGTACCTTTGCCATATTGAAGGATCGACGCCCTCCTCATATGGGAGTACCTTTTGTTTCGTGATGAGGCGTAAGAAATGTCCAAGGGTAGTATCGCGAATAAGTTCCTTCATCTTGTCGATAGTTCTTGGACTTGCACTCTCTTGGAAAATAGGAACAGTAATACCGAAAACAAGGGGTGGTAAGAGACAGCAGTCTAGTAAGAAAGCAACACTTGAAAAAGTCCTGTTGAGGTTGAACTACCGCAGTGAAAACTTACATGATATAGTCATCTAGAAGTTATCACGCGACTTGGCACTCCCAAATGCGCATCTAGAACACGGAAAGTCCATCGAAGAGTCCGAAGGCCGAAAACACAGAGAAAACATTGCAGACTTTGTATGAGATCATCCCAATACGGGCTTCGATTTGGAGAGCATCTTGTCGTTAGCTGCTGCTTGTTGAGCTAAGGGCGGAAGTGACGTCTTAGATCGTGGGAAAAGGTGAGCCTCATCGGCAGACCAGAGGGTCCCTTGTCCATACTTCGACACAATCAAAACTACCTGCAAATCCCGAGGATCCTGGCAGCGGTTTACGCTTATTCGGGTTTTACGTAGGGGCCGGTGGGAGTGATAGAAAGGGGGAGGAGCAAAGTTTTTTTTTTTCAGGAAGTAGTAAATAAGCCGAAAACATAGGTTCCGGCAACAGGTTTAGGTCGAAAGTTCAAAAGATTCCAGCCACGGGACTTAGCTGAGTTAGCTCTCACATATGATCGTACGCTGAAGCTCCCCTAAAGTCAAATTAAAATTTCATTCCAGACTCGATACAACGAGCGTGTCGTAAACTGGGTATTGCCGCTTTCCGAGTTCCAATAAAGTTACGGGTATATATCCGAACGCCCTTGAAACGAAAGATTCCAGACCCTCCCTAGACAAATTTGTATCCAGGCCCTAGGCTTCCTCAAGCTTTCTTCCCACTCTTCTTCCTTCCATTCCATGCTCGCTTGCCACCCTCCTTTGCATTCTCAAGCGCCTTTCCTCCCCTTTCTCTTAGCTGATGTTTTTCAGCCTCGTCTCCAATATCATCCATTACATCAGCGCCAACACTTGTTCCGTGGATCCAGTCCAGGAAGCCCCATGGTCCAAAATTGCCCCGCCCTCGTGATTCGCTGTGTAGATCTTGTCTTCTAGTGAACCCGCCCAGCATTATTCCTGGCATGGTCGAGTAGCCAGACAATGTGAGGGTCTCTTCGAGTGTGATGAGTGAGAGGAGGAGCATGAAGGTTAAGAGATGAGTTCGGAAGATGATTGAGGGGAGGTAGACGGGGAGAAAGCGGAAGAAGATGTATGAGAGAGGGTGGTCGTAGTGAACGGCGAACGAGTAAGGTGCGGTGATAGAGTGGAAATACGAATTGTGGACGCGACCAAATATATTGTTGCTCTGGTGGAGAACGAAGCGGTGGATATAGTAGTGGAATACCTGGAAGCTATCAGTAAAAGCTAGCAGAATGTAAAGGAACTCATACTTCACGGAGCACCACTCCTCTCACCACCTCCTTCGCAATCGACCATGGCATTGGGAGAGTCGTAGTAACCTTCAACGCAGACTTGATATGAAAGAATTCCGTAAAAAGGAGCTCAACCCCAGCTTGAATGGCCACACTCATTATGATATTGAATATACTGAGCAGTATTACTTTACTGATTTTTTTTGCCCCGCCATTCCGAGCTGGCAACGCAGCTGCATCTTGGGTCTTGATGCTGACTGCTAGACTCGGTATGATTGAATCGAACGCGAGGAACAGTATCGAGGGAATGAGCCAGAAGAGCATGCGAACAGCTAATGTCCCAACGATTTCGACTCTGAGGGGTGGATGACTGAGGACGAGGGTACTCCAGGTCTGCGCTACTCATTAGCACCGTCCACTTATATATGTTAGGCACATACCATGTAGAAAAATAGTACGTTGAGGCTTGTGGAATAGGAAGTGAGCCCGGGCATTAGGAAATAGCCGACTATTGGAATCGAGAGGAGAGCATCCATGGTTGGGCTTTGATATCTGCTAACAGAAGACGACGGCGTCGGTACTGATGAGAATGATAGAGAGTTTAATTGCTTCAATGAAGAATTGACAGTAGTTGTAGGAGATAGAAATCAGAGATTGAAGAAATGAACGCTTGCTCTAAAAGCTTACCTATTGTTTCGCTGATGCTGTCCACTTGCGACGCGCAAATCAGCCTCCCGCGATATGACGCTGTGCTGTGCTGTGTGCTGTGTTGAAGTCCAGAACTTGTTTTTGGCTGCGCGGGGAAGCGGGCGCGAAGCAAGGGATCTCTCTCGCTTAAAGGGCCAACAAGCACTGCCGGCTCTTCCCCCGAGCTCATTGCTCAGGGGCTTCGACCTTAGCACATTAGCACACCTTCTATTGTCAGCGGTTGGCCAACGGATGCCGTTCAAGGTGTCGCACAATAGTTTACTGTGAAAGATTGAAGGAGGAATGGTTGGAGGGAAATCCTTTCACTGAAGTTGACAGAAAAGTCAACTCGGAGAGGTGACAGAGGTCTGGCAAGAGTTTTCGATTACTGGCAGTAGTACGACATATGCTGCCAGCGCCTGTGGTGCGAGTACCCGGGGACCGGGGGATTCCCTATGATATGAGGTCCAGGAACGAGTCTGTGCTGCAGGCTCCAGGTTCGCAAGCACCTTGCATTTTAATTTGCATTGGACAGGGCACACAAGAGCGGACTTCCCTCGCCTAGAGACAGTCAGGAGCGAGGGCTCTGTATCATATCTTCTGGAGATTTATTCTCTCATCTCTACCTTCATAGTGAGGTACTGTACATAACTGACAACCGACTCGTCACTCCCAGCGACGCATATTTGCTTTTCTTTCGGGCCAAAAACCCAGCATCTGCATGCTGCCCCTCGATTGGCGAATTGGTGGTGCATCTGCATGACTATCATTACCTCCGTACGGCCTTGGCCCCAACTCCGCCAGGGGTAGTTGCGAGCAAAAGTATCCCGCGTCGTGTATACAACACCATCCGCCATCTTCTCTGCTGCAAACTAAACAAAACCGAATCACTCGGTCATCGCTTCGTTTTCCACTTACCAGAATACGGCCGGAGACAGTTAGCCATATCCAGTTGATCCTTGAGCTTGGGCGTCGTCGTGCATCGGGCCGCAGCATCCTCGTTGTACCCGCGTCAGGAGAACTTTCGCGATACCTCACCTTCCACCTGCCAGAAACATCGGACACTATCAGAGTTGAGCAAAGCTCGTATCTTCAGGGAAACACCTGCATTCTTGTCCGCCAATGGCTTCATCTGCATAGATCCCGTCAAACCCACATCGACGCAAATAATCAACGCGTCGAGCGGATTAGGAAGCCTGAAACTTTCCTCCAGTTTTGGGTGTGTCCATGCACCGAGAAAGCTCCTAAACCTGCAGATACCGGACTGCGATTTTCGGGACGACCTTGAACGGGCGCTCTGAGTCTAAGTGCAGAATCAGCCTAAGAGGGATTCGGAAATCATCATGGATGTGACCTCAACTCCTCCCCCAATTCCGCATCGGTCGAGGCAGCATGCTCGTCGAAAGTCGCTGCAAGGTCCCTCGGCGCATTCTTCCAACCGCGTGCATGTGCAGCCCGCCTCTCCAGAAGTGATCTCATCACTTATTACATCGCTCTCTATCATATCCTCTCCTGCAAGCCAATTGTTTGACAACGCGGCTCAGCCGTCTCCAGCTGCCTCGGCTTTGACGAATGCGACTTTCAATACATTTGGCCCTGCTAATGGAAGCAATGGAACACGGTCATCGGGCGGAAGCTTTGGCATAGACTACGGCGCATACGAACAACCTTCACTTCGAGACTTGATCGTCGAAGAAGAGTCTCTTGACGAACTTGCTGCGAGCCCTCCGGTCATACGAACTGCCAAACCACCTTCAGGGTTCTCTCCCCTGACCGCACCGAAGTCACCACGAGATTCCAGTCCCCTCAAGACCTTTCTCAGGGGCAGCTCAAGACCTTCATCGAAAGGCTCGGTAGACCAAGACGATGCGAGCAGTATAGGCAACCTATCTATCGAGCCAGGAGTCGCACCGACTCCACAGTTGCGGCGGAAATCTTCAAGTGATAGTTGGGGCAAGAAACAAGCAAGAAATCAACGAGGCTTAATGTATATGAGTTCTAAGGAAAGGCTGCGCCAGACGGAGCAGGAGAAGAGGGCCAGTGTTGGAGCGGTGGGAGGGAATACAAAGGGGCTTGGTCTGGATCGAATTCCACTGCCAAAATTCGATGCGGACTCCTTCATGGCAGAGAATGCTATCGGTGAGGAACCAGAGGAACCCTCGCCTACCAATAATGTTGCTTCGAGTTCAAAACCGGAGGGTGTAAGCCCAGCACTCAGTACTGGCAGCCAGGGCGGTATCGGATCAGGCAGATTTATACCGACGAGAGATTCATCACTTAGGAAAGCCGCGACAACAACACCCTCTTCCTCTTCGAAGAAACGCTCTCAAAGAAACAGTCGGCAAAACGGGAAACAAAAGGCCACTGATGATGCGGATGATACGATCCAAGAAATCGAAGAGCAGCCCTCAGATCGCAAACGTGAGCGTAGCAAGCGGGATCAGAAGGCTCCCTCCACCGAGGCAGTCTCGAAGATGATGGAACCTCTAGATAACCTAGAAATGCCACGTCCGTCAAAAACATCAGCACCAACAAACCCCAAGGTGGAGCAGCTGAAAGCAGCTGAGGAAACAGAGGAAGGTGCACCTTATCCAGCTGTTGCTCAACGAAAGTCTCGGCCAAGCCCAGATCGTGGCGATCGTTCTTCGAGCCAGAAAAGACGGTCTGGCAAAGGAACACCTGAACCTACTGAAACTCCTCAGCCTAAACGGAACAGTTCGCGACTGAAGCGTTTATCCGCTCCATTGAGTCCAAGAGCAAATGAAAAAGATGCACATCATAGGAGCAGCTCAAACCCGCTGTCTAGAGTCGGTTCACCGGAGCCCGTCAAGGCACCTCAGATCCATGTTGATGACCGGCCAACAAGCGCTGATTCTATTGACGATGCCGTAGAGGCATATCTGTGCTCGCCACGGCTATCGCAGAAGATTAGACACCCTCAGACAGGTAGAACAATCTCCTTCTCTGAAGTCGGCGATTCAGAGGGATTTGCAGTGTTCTGTTGCGTCGGTATGGGCTTGACAAGATACATTACCGCCTTCTACGATGAACTTGCGTTGACGCTGAAGTTGCGGCTGATCACACCCGATCGGCCAGGCGTCGGTGACAGTGAGCCATACAACGATGGGACAGCGACACCGCTCAGTTGGCCAGGTTTGTTCTCTCCAAGATACTTTGATATATCTTTGCTAATCTTGTTTAGATGATGTCTATGCAATCTGCCAGACATTGAAAATCACCAAATTTTCTATCTTAGCGCACTCAGCCGGTGCCATCTACGCACTCGCAACGGCCCTGCGTATGCCTCAGCACATCCGTGGCCGTATCCATCTCCTTGCTCCCTGGATTCCACCGTCACAGATGAGCGTCTTTGGTGCTCAGGTAGCCTCGCCTCCTACCAATTCTATTCCTACCTCGCAACGTATTCTCCGCGCTCTTCCAACCCCTATCCTGAAGGCTGCAAACTCAAGCTTTATGAGCGCTACTAGCAGCTCAATTACTAGCAGTCTTCCCAAGTCACAACGACGCAGCAAACGCAAGTCAACAGGCCGAGACACTCCTGCCCCTAGCGGAAGAAGCACAGTTACTCCTGGCCCAGACAAGGAGAATCATGGAAGAAATTCAACGATTTACCCCGATCCATCCGATGCTGGAGCTGTAGAGCGAGCAGCTAAGGACCCAACCGACCCTAACAATGAAGCCGCAATTCTGGCGTTGGCGGCGAACAGTATGGCGGACAAGGAGCGACAAATGACTTATGATACGAGACTGACCCATGCAATTTGGGACTTGGCCACCTCCGGTGCAAATCCAGCTGTAGATTTACTGGTTTGTTTGGAACGAAGACATACGATTGGCTTCAGATATGTTGATATTACCCGTCCTATTGTCATCCATCACGGCAGCAAGGACACTAGAGTCCCTGTTGAGAACGTCAGATGGTTAGGCAAGACTATGAGGAGATGCGAAGTACGAGTTTTAGAAGGAGAGGGCCACGGCTTGATGGCTTCTGCTGCCGTCATGGGCGGGGTCCTAATGGAGATTGCCCGAGAGTGGGAGGACTGGACGAAAGTGACTGGCAGTTCTGCCGGACCAAACAAAAACAGAACCTTGAGGGAGAGAGCAAGTGTTGGAGCCTTTAGGTAAGGCGCAAGCAAAGGTTCAAATGAAAACAAAGGGCGAAGTCGGTTATTAGCGTTGCAAATATTCTGGCGTTTGGGCCTGACTGAGGATTTTTGATATCCCTTGTTGGCTTCTTGATGTACTTCTACGAATTGCAAGGTCCCGGACAGGAACTGCTTATGATTTATCGTACCTTTGTACAATTGCACGATAGTAATATATAATTTTGTTATGCCATGACTACACTTCCAGCTGTCCACCTCTTGGTTCTTTCGTATGCTGTCATATTCCATGTTGATGGAACATTCACACAGGGCTAAAACCCCCGAGACTCGACAAAAGGTTCATGCCGGCAAGCGACGTAGATCAGCGAGAGGATGTTTCCGACGTGTCAAATTGATGATGAATTACATGACGAACCATGAGCGTATTTCCCCTCCTGACATTTCGGAAATCCCACTGATCAACATCTGCCCTCCTGTAAGGATTCTCCCCCCGCGTCGGGCACATATTCGCGCATAGATATCAGTATCGGACCAGAAGCTCAAAATAGTTTAAATAACTAAAGATTACGATGTCTGCCAGGCTAGAATAGTCAGGAGATTCAATCAATTTTATGGAGAAGTCCATGTCGATTTTCCTGGTGGTCTAACCGGATCTGCAAGCCGCGGCCGGAGAGCGCGCCTGTCTTGTGCCCTGTACATTACTCCGCATCTTTTGAACAGCGTCTCCTTTTGAAATCTGGAGAGCGATCACCACTTCCAAATTAATTATCACTAACCTGGCTGGCTTACTGGACCTCAATCGCTTCTCCTCTCCCCACCCAACGTCGACAGTAGTAAGACCTCACCGGAGCCTCCTGATCGTTTCCGAATTCTTGGACAACCAAAGCGCCAGCTCCAAATTGCGGCGTTCTTCTTTCTTTTTACTTGGCACATAGCACCCTTCGAACCCCAGAATTTGATAGCTTCGGCAAGGGTTTCTAGATGCCAAAGTACCGTTCAAGCAGTAAGTTGGAGTACTAACTTTTCTCATCAACAACAGTGCAGTGGACATCTATCCCCAATTCTAAATTCCAACACGAGAGCGTTCGCTGACAGATCTCTCCGCTCCAGCAATCCAGACCACTCCTTTCCTCGCCCGTGCCGGCACCATGCCTTCCATGCGCCGCGTCAAAGTCTTCGGACTCCTCATCTTCGTCGCGGTAGTCGTACTTCTCTTCTATACCGCGTCGATGCGCGGATCACAGGAGCCTGATACGAGGACTATGGGCGACTTCTATGGCCGTACCAAGAACGCCTTGAATAAGCAGAATCAAGAAGTGGTAGGCACAGGATCTATGGATGACGATGATGAGGAAGTGAAGAAAGCGATGTCGCAGAAGCTGAAGGAGGCGGCTCAGGTTGCGAAGGATAAGGCAAATGCGAAAGCGCCCAAGCCTGATCCGCCTGTGAGCTTGGTTGGTGTTGGAAATGCGGCAGATCAGGGCTCGGAGAGAACAGTTGCGGGACGCAAGAAGATGGGTGGTGAGGTGGCGCAGGAGCCGGTGAAGGAGGAGACGGAGGAAGAGCACCAAGTGGAGGAGGAGTTGAATAGCATTCTCAAGAAGTCACCGAGTAAGTGCTATCCTTGCTGCATATCCTATTCTACCATACATATTATGGACCGCTGCTCCACCGCCTCTACATCCAGAGAGCTAATTTCATCTCTTGGCAGTTATCATTTTCTCGAAATCCTACTGCCCATACTCCCGTAAAGCCAAAGGCATTCTACTCGACAAATACATCATTGATCCCGCACCCTTTGTTGTCGAACTTGATCAACATCCTCTTGGCGCAGGTTTACAAGCCAAGCTCTATGAGACTACCGGCCGGAGAACTGTACCCAACATTTTGATCAACGCCATTAGTATAGGAGGCGGCGATGACATTGCTGAGTTGGACACCAAGAGAACATTGATCGAGAAGATCAAGGATTTGGGAGGCTCCAAGATGCTCGATGTGAGAGAAAGGCCAGCAGAAGAAGACCATGGATTGAGATAAAGACGCCTCTGTAGCCAGGCATGGGCAGAGATTGAAAAGGTCTGGACCAGGTTTTTGAGTACAAGGCGTCTCCTTATTAAGCATTTCAGGGCGTTCGGGGCTGGAAAGGTACACAATGCACTTGCAATGGCGTTCTGGCTATGAATCTCAAGATTCTGGGATGGGAACCGGTGTACTATCAGCAGCGGTACCTGAATCTAGTCAGGTACCAATTAATGAAGATTGTTTACTCAAGGTGGTTTGATATCTTGTTTGATCAGAGCACGGGAATCTGATGACCAATTGACCGACTATCCGATAATAAGTTGTCTATTCGAACTCAGTCTTCATCTAACCTTTACACTTAGTTCGAGTCCTCATCTCCCATCTTGTCAGTATACCCTCCCTCCTCATACACGCTTCAAACTGCTCATCCATAATCTTAAGATCCACAGCCCGTCCCTCGAGCAAGAAACAATACATCAGCGCCCCCAAAAAAATCCCACGCCTCCAGCCACATAGAACGTCGAAGCTTTCCCAGCCGCCGCCTGAATCGGCGTGAAAACCTGTGTCCCAATCGCAGCTCCCGTCTTTCCAAACTCAGCCGAGATCCCGTACTCCATACCTCTCACAGCAGTAGGATAACTCTCCACACTCATCAACCCAATCGTTGCACCTAGTCCCATATGCCCCAGACACTGAAGCAGTCCATACAGCACCACAAACGCGGGGATAGACTTCGTCGTAAGCTGCGTATAGCAACCTCCAATGATGAATCCTAGAATAATGTACCCAGCAAATCCGAGAACACCAGTCCACTTCCTTCCAATCTTGTTCACTAGCCAGGCTCCTAGCAGGACTCCTGGAATCGGGAAATAGAGCAAGAATCAGCTGCCACAGCGCCACGGTCCAGATGTTGTGGTCTGGTACTATGGAGTTGATGATCGCGGAACCCATGACACTGTTTGGGAAGTTCACAAAATCATATAAGAAGAATGCGGAACTGGTGCCTAGGAGTCGAAGCAAGTATTTTCTGATCACCAGCATATAAGGAACGCGACGCTTCTTGAAGTTCGACCTAGAAAAGAGGCGTGAATCTTGCATTTTCAGCCGGAAGAGGATCATGATTAATTGCAGGATGGTACTGATGCCGTACATAGCGTGGTATGCTATTTTCAGGTTGTTGGAGGACCAGAGGAGGGAGGCTAGGTATACAAATGTGCAGATTGGACACCGATGTGGCCATGAGGGTTGAGGTCAGGACTTAGATTGGGCCTCGATAGGCATCGAAATGCTGTTTGAACCTTCGAGTGCTAGTGCTGCGGCTGCAGAGGTGGGATAGTCGCCTCCCACCCCGACACCAGTGATTCCACGGGCTATGGTTAGGAACCAGAGCATATTGTAGGATCCATGGACTTGGAAGGCGAGCGTAGCGAGGAGGGAGCCGATGACTACGAGAGTGGAGGTGAAGTTCATGCATCCTGTGCGGGAGAATTTGTCGGACGTCTAGCCCAGGACGACGATGCCTATGACAGATCCGATGAGGAGAGCGTTTGAGATTCGGGTTTGGATGCTAGAGGTGTAGAGTTTGGTGCCGAGGAGGTGGTTAAAGACTAAGTTTCTAGAGGAGGCTTATTCTTTGTCAAAATAGTTATGGCACATAAATTTTCTTGAAAGGCTCACCAAATTCTGTTGATACCCATCAGAGAGGTTTGCCATTGCCTAACTGGAGTCAGTGATTTCACCTATGAACATTAAGAAGCACTTACACATCCAATGATTGTGGATACGGAGCCAGGCCATCTGGCTTTATGAGAGGCAGACTCAAACTCCACATCACTCTCTATAGCCAGCACGTTTGTATCTCTCTCTCCAATTTTGCCTTAATGCTCTTCCCCAATGGTCTAAACAGCTGCCATCTTGTACCTAGCTTTATGGTCTCTCTCAAACCCAAAGCTACCTCCGCAAGGGGTATCTCTCCATTTTATCACGTCCACGATGTCCACCCCACTCCTCTCGAGCGCTCCATTTCCGTAGAGCGTACTGTGAAGTTGGCCTCTTGATCTAATCTGTTGAGTGTCTGGATCTTTTCTGCAGCTTCAGCAACATTTTTCACACTTCGGCAGAACAGCTGCAGTTTGGCGGAGCGCTCAGTGGAGACACGCTTCGGATCGGCAGGGCTAATGGTGGATATTCGGCGAGTGAGGCGAGGCTGAAGATGGATTTCGTAAATGGGATGGTTAGTCTACCTGTAAAGCTTGTAAGTAACAGATTCGGGATCGAGAAAGCGAGTTGGCATGTGGGGGAATCTGGAGCTCGTGGAATAGTGTGGGAGGCTTTCATTCAAGCAGGCTTGTTCGCTTGCTACCTAGTTCTCTTGCGAAGGTGTGAGTAGACAAACAATCTTACAGAGACTCTTTCAGTAGTATTGACAAAATCATATTTCGATTCTAATGTATGTACAAGTCCAACAAGCCGAGTATGTAACTCCTCGACTAATCATAAGCGCCCATTGCACAATATTGTATTGTGGATGTATGCAGTCCCCTCCGGAACTGATGCCACCAAAAGCAACTGAAAAAAGCAGGAAATACAGAATTAGAACTGGCGTTTTCCTGGCTCAGTCGTGTTGTTGAATGCATTCATGATACCGGCCTCCCCTATAAACACTGATCCATGCTTGGTATGATTTTGGTGAATGGATGAAGTATCAGTGCAAAAGACGTAATCGGTAAAAAGAGGTCTTTGATACTGTATCCGATTCCATAACGCCGTCCCTCCGTGGTATGCAGCCATGTGTATGTGATTCGTAGAATGAAAAAGTATGCAGGTACTCGTTCTTAATCAATGAGTCTTTCCATGCCCGAAGGAACGCGGCCCTTGGGAGATACAGTTTCATGTCGATTGTACACTGGTATCTCCACAAAAAAGTTGGAAGACTTCGGTGGTGTCTCTGGTACTTCCAGGACTTTCTCGCTCTTGGTACATGGCAAATCAGCCCGCAGTGATGTCGGAGTTGTGGTTCTAGCCATGGCTAGACCGGGAAACAGAGCAGCTGGCTGGTCCGTAGTGCTGTCATCTGCCTTGATAGATTTGGAGACGGTAGTTGAGGTCTTCGACGCGCCAAAGGTACTGGTGATAGCGTTCGCTGGTCGTGTTGGCTTTGATGGCAAAGGCTTTCTTCCACGTTTCTTCTTTACAGCCAAATCGGGCGCTGAAGTTGGTTGAACTCCTCCAAATGACAGAGTTGGTTGCTTCAGCTTCATGGGACCGCTCTTGGGAGGACTCGGCTGTCGAGGTGGGCTGTCGGTGGGAGTGAGTATACCCAGACTCTGAACTGCTGCAATCGGCTTCAACTCTACTTGTACTTCCGGGGTACTCTTTCCGGTGGCTGCTCCATCGACCAGTGCATACTCTCCACAGTCCTTGTCATTCCATTTCGGCAGGTTGACTAAGTTTGCGACCTCGTCAGACTCGCCGCGAACAACAAGATCCCAACAGTCCTTCAAATCAAGGCCAACAGGCTCTGGGTCGCAATTAATCCAAGCGGTAAAACCACCTCGACGATCTCGAGTAACGGAGCACAACTCTTTTACCAATCGTCGAATGCCCGGTACCTTGAGACTTGTTCCAACAACGATGATGGCATCGGGAACCTTCTTTAAATCGGCGGCACTGACTGCTCCGATCGCATCCTCATCAGGGTTATACTCGTTGTACAGTACCATCCTTGGTCGGAGGCGGCCAATTCCATGACTCCTGAGCCCACTAGCCATTCTTACAACATCTGTTGTTTCACACTCCTTGCACAGTGGTGCTTTAGGGCCTTCAAATAGAGTAGCGTCGAAGTCGGATAAGTGGCCACATTTGCTACAGACCATCTTCTCTAAACCACCGTGGAGCTGGATTGTCCTTGGCCAGGGTCCTTTGGGGTTGAGCGGAACTTTAGTCGCCAGAGGCTCTAGAGCAGTCTCGATACCGTCCACGTTTTGGCTGTACAGACGCATTAGACGTCCTTCCTCGGCCAAAGTTGCGAGCATATGGTGAAATGGTGTAGGCTTGGCTTTCTGAGTCAGATGCGACAACTTGCGAACCATATCATGGAAGGAACTTGTCGCGGAATCATCTCGATACACCGACGCGTCAAAGAGGTGCTTCCCGGAGGCTTTTAATTTATGCTGGCCACGAAGAGTCTTGAACAAGCCCTTAGAGGAACGGAAATCGGGAACTACAGAATTGTTAAGAAAGCGTCGGGGAGAGGAAATCCTCGGGAGGTAAAGATCGATACGTACTCCCAGCAGAAACCGAGATGCCAGCCCCAGCAATAACAACGATCTTCTTCTTCGTTCGTAAAGTCTCCAGCAGCTTCTTTAACTTCGCGTCTTGGGCCTTGTGGTGCTCTTCATCGTCGCTCTCACTCAGGGATTTCAGATTGAGGTATTCGGTCTTAAGTTCGCGTGGCTTCGTGATTCTACGTCTCTTTGCGGGCGGCTCTTCGCGATCTTCTTCTTGCGGCTCGCGCGACTCTGTCGCAGATGCGCCTTTCTCAGAGGTGCTCGATATGGGCGAAGGGTAGTCTCGCGGCAGGGAAGGCGACCGCGAAGCCACACTCGATAGCGGAGAAGAGAGAGGCGAACTGCTCGGATCCATGTTGTCGCGAGACCAGTTCTGGTGGGTGGATGGAGGGTCGAGAAGGAAGTGTGATGGACTGCTCAGGTCGTAAACATTTTCGTGGTCGCTTCGAGTCACAATTCCGGAAATAAAGGTCTGAGGTTGGCAAAGAATGTCAAGATGATTGAGAGCGGTAGTCGCAGAACTGGGAGGACGAAGGCGGCTTGGCGCTGATTGGCGCTCTATCGTAGCTCGTACCACGAGGAACAAGTACTATTATGATTGCTGTTTCGTCCACCATGCTATGCCGCAAAATTAGGGGAGAGATATTGATCTTTTAAGGTAACTCAATGAATAAAAGACTTTGTTGAGATCACATTCTATTCTGTTCTCTTTTCTTATTCACAATGTCCACTAATTGCTTCGTTGCAGGGCAAAGCACACTCACTGGGCAACTTACACACGAGTCAGCAAATACTTCATAAAGAGCTACGCTTTCGCCCTTTGAGAACACTAGGTTTAATAATACGAGCCCAGCAAGAATATCAACAAGCTTTCGTCCCTGCCAGTCTCATTGTTTATCTTGAATGTTATTGTCCCCTTGAAAGTTCGAGTCTCAGTTACTATGGATACAAGCTAGGCCTATTGGGGTTCGCTCCCGCCGTCGTGCAGGGCTTGGCGAATTCGATCATCGCCTTTCGTCAGTGTGCCTGGGGAACATCATCGCCAAGGTATTATTCTTCCCCATTTACCGGCAATTTTGTCGCTCTTGGAAGTCAGATAAAACATGCCATTGATGATGGAGGATGAGATGGATATGGATGAGCTCTTTGGTGATGGAGCGGGATTAACACTACCTTCACATCCACCCTCCAAGGAATTATATCAGCGGCTTGACGAGCTGAGAGGAAGTGGCTGTTGCCAGTAAGTATTCTGTTCGGCGGAGGCTCATATCTGACATACTGCAGGGCAATTGCTTGGTCAAAATGGGGCAGCATAGCTAGCATTGCACCAAACGGTACTGCTCTGGAGCTACGAAATCTTCGTTGCAGTCCAGAGAATGGCACGTGGGGTCTGAGTGAACCAACTGTTACGCCAAACTACTCCAATAACTTGGAAGGAAGTCCATTAAAACATCTTTGCTGGAGTCCCATTGGGCCTGATCTCGCCGTCATTGATTCGGCGGGTCGAGTGACGATCATGACCCTGTTCTCGTCCTTGAACAAGCTTAGTATCAATAGGGCTGCTCAAGAAGACCCTGCCGATGATTTGCATTCTGTGGTAGGATGCTACTGGTTAAATGTCATGCCTTACCCTCAAAACCGACCAGTATGTTCTCATAGTCTGAGTTGCGTGATCATGTTGATTTTGACATCTTGAATAGACAATTCTACATGGCCCAGGTGTCAGGGATGGTCGAGATTTTCGCTACGATGCATCTCAAGCACCAGTTCTTTCACCATGCCATCCCAATCCCTCCAAATCTGCTTTCATCTGCCTGACCACTAATGGTCTGCTGCGTCTATTCTACCCACAGGGCAATGGCAATAGGTGGTTTGAGACACATACCGAGCTAGAGAGTATCCTTTCGTCTGACGACTTAATAACTCATGCGGCAATTTGTCCGGACAAGAGTAAGACATTGAGAACCTTACCCATGATTTGCTTCTGCTAATTATTGAAAGATAACACTCTGCTCATCGCTTTTGCCACTACGTCAAAACAACTCCGTACTGTTCGAGCAGTGATCGATTGGAATCCGACGAAAATGGAGAAGGCTGCTCAACATCAGTGGCCCTTGAATCCAAATATCAAGACGAAACATGTCGCTGTAACCAGTTGGGTGCATGACAATTCAAGCGAGACGATAAATGCATCTCATACAGAGTCGTCGATGGTCCAGCTATCTCATCTCGAAATTTTACCTCCATACCCTGACGGTGCAAATCGTTTGGTTGCTCCAACAATCATGGCCGTTCGATCACACCTACCAGTCTCGACATCACATTATAACCAGGACGTTCACTCGACTGTCGACAGATGGGAAGTCCGCGAGAATCCACAGACTATTCATCCGGCCTTCGAGCAACTAAGTTCTCGGCGAAACAGTGTTGGCTCACAACCAGGAGTAAGCCAATTCACTTATTTCTAGAGCCATGGCTGACGTTTAGCAGAAAATTGTGTCTCTGAAGAAACTAGAGAACGTTACGATGAACAAGATTGTCATTGCGATGGAGCCTATCAATCATGGGCGGGTTCTCTTCTTTGCTTATAGTGACGGCTCAGTGGAATATCGTGACCGGGTCACAATGGCCGAGACTTACAACGATGGAGATTTAGACCGGGTCTGGCATCTCTCCCAGATCGGCTTCTCATATCCCGATGATGAACCTGGTAAGTCTCTGGTACACTTCTTTGAAGACTTCTACTAATTCCCCACAGCCCTTCAAGTTGCTCTATCACCAAGCTATTGCTCGATGGTCAACATGCGCAATGATGGCAAAGTCAAATGGAAGCAACTTGACTACCAACTCGGTGAGATTGGTTCAAGCATGGAGGATCGTACGTATCTAGTGTTGTTCAATTTGTGCTTTCAGACTAATTGTTCAAGGCCTCTATTCTGCTTTTGTTGCAGTTCTTTCATTATCCTGCGCAACTGCGGTAATGAGAAACGTCAATTATGATGACCTATTAGCAACTGTCAATAAGCATGCTACTCCTCGTTAGTCTTGTCGTACAATAACACCTGAGCATGGCTGATTGAATCAGAATTTGCCTATGACTGGCTCACAGAGCTCTCACGCATCTTGAAGGTACATGTGGACTACTCGGAAGAGTCGCACTACGATGTTCTGATTCGGAATACAACGATACAGCTGTGTCTGTGCATCCAGAACTCACTCGGCTTCAAGGGCGAGTTCAACAACCGTACTTTCTCGGGGAAGTTCGCCTGGCTTGTTCTGCAACTCCGTAATATCGTCGTCCTTGTCACAATGGCGGCGAACCTCAACCTTCCAGGAGGTCCAAACAACGACAAGACTTCTCCTCTTGAGGACTCGGAGGTGATTAACTCTCTGGCAGGCTCCGTCCGATGGGTGCTGGACTTCATGGCTTGGCTGACCGACACTCTCTTGGGTCTTCCTGATGCCTTGACATCCGTGGACCTCACGAAAGCCAGCAGTCTCAACCTTCCCGATCTCCTAGCCCATCTCCACAGCACTAATACCATCTCCCTCCATCTAATTCTCTCTTCTCCCACGCGTGGGTTTCTCACAGCCATCTGTCGTCGTCTCCAGCACCTCGACTACATTGCCAGGAAAGCAATCATGTTCACTGGTAACCAATCAGCCTCTAATACGCCAACCCCACAAAATCCAAGCCAAAACAACCATCAACCACTTTCTCCAGCTCTCCGAGCGGCGTATATGCAGATAGCAAACCTAACCAATAACGCCATTCTTCGCATCAAAACTATGGAGACTCTAATGTCGTCTCTCACTTCTCTAGTTAAGACAGCCTATGCATCCCACACGCCTCCTCTTTCTGGATCTCCTGCAGCCGAGAAACTTCGCAATGCACTGGAAATCAAGATGTTGTTCGGGGGTAGCTTCCCCGATGCTTTTAAAAGTGTCATTGTTGAACTATTCAGGAAGGAAGGGCTATTAGCAGCGGTAAAAGACGAGATCGAGCCCGCGAAACTGTTCTTTGCAGATTTTACGCTGCTGGAGGTCGACGAGGATGCAGTGTCCGTAAAGAAGAGGAAGCAGCTGGGGATGACTATGGATTGCTTTCAGAAGAGGTGGCTGATCAATCCTCCAAAGAAGAACTCGCGGAATGGTGAGAACGGCCATGACAATAGTGAAGTTAATGAAGATGGTAGTAGTGGAGGAGGCGCCGTGGCCCCTGGCGCCGGCGGCTTACTGGGCGCGCCTGGCAAGCAGGGTGCAAGATGGAGGAGATGTGCGAGGTGTGCTGCGGTCATGGAAGACGTATTGACTCAGAGGCAGGCGTTGCAGTGGCTGGTTATGCAGCAGCGCCGGTGCTTTTGCAGTGGGTATTGGGATACGCTTGCTTCAGGGGATACTTTTGCTTGAAGTTGCTGATTCTCACTCGGGTGTTCTGAGGAGTTCGAAATAACGTTTAAGTATTGAACTCTCCGGAGATACCATGTGGTAGGAGTAATGGTTGGGAAAATTGAATAGGTATGACTATGTGAAATCAAAGTATCATCTGACCATAAGGGTTAAATATCGTGTACAATAAGAAGACAATGTCAAAAGCCTTCAATATGTTGATCCTTCGAGTCACAATAGAAATATGACTTCCCTAGGCATATTAAAATCGGAGAGAACAAATTTCGCAGAATTTTAAGCACATGTCGGGAAAAGCCTAAAGACCAGATATGTTACCCTTTGTCAGGTTAAGGCAAGTAGTCACTTATGCCGAGTTTAAGTGGGCTAGAATTTCCTTCGTCCCTTGCACTCAAACGTCCACACGTCTTGCGATGTGCAACCACAACACGATTTCCAGCAGAATTCTGGACCTTTTGAGAACCACGAAATACTTCTTGAACATTTTCTGATCTTCTCTCTTTCTCAAAACTCCTCACACTTTTCCTTCTGTGAGACATTTTACCTACCAAGCACAGCAATCCTATGCCCTAGCCTTTCGACCAGCTTTGCGACCCTTTCCTCCTCTTGGGCTCAGAGATCGGCACTCCGCATTCCAGTCTCTTCTTTTCGTATCATATCGCATTGAGCAAAACACGTCTTTAATTTATTTAACATTTTCCATTATTGCCAACCTAGGTACACGTCTGGTCTGTCATTCACGAAAGAGGTGCTGTCAGTTTCCCTCCTAATTCAAGTAATCCACAACAAGACAATCCCAAATAATGACCAGCCAGCTCACTTGATCTCTTTTTAGAATCAGCGTTCAAATGCAATCCATCCCATGGGGAATCTCAAGTTGCGCCACCCTCTAAATACACAATGAAACTGAACGTTGACTAGATGTCAAGCCAGAGCCAGAGTAAGGAAAGAGCACTATTAACACAAGCGATGCCAGCGAGGGAAGCAACGACTCCTCGCAGGCAGCATACTGAAAGCAAAGCACAGGTTTTCGATCCATTCTAACCTTCCAGCTCATCAAAAGCAACGCCAGCCAGATGCGCAACGAGCAATGGGTATGTCGAGAGAAAGGAAGCAAGCACGAGACCAGAGATCTATAATTTATGATAGGCAATCCACGCCAGGCTGTAACCCCGAAACTTCAATCCGAGAATAGACGAGAGATCCGGAGTTACTTTAATAGTCAGGCCTCCTCTAGACTCATGTTGTTGGGGCGAGTGTTCATCTTCTCCTCCGGGGAAGAATGTGGGGAACGGCTTGGGGCCTTGCCGCCCTCCTCGTCGCTCATCTCGTTCAGGACCTCGCGGGTCAGTTCGACATAGTCGTATGCGAACTCGCCAATCTCAGTATCGTCAATACCAAGAATCTCAGCTTCCTCGGTAGCTCGGAGCTTGAGGCCGGGGATCACGTTGATGATCTGGAGGATGATGAACGTTCCGAAGAAAGAGTAGGCGCCACCAGAGATAGAATCAGCCATTTGGTATCCCAGTTGGACCCAGTGGTGGTTCAACCAGCCTCCGGGAATCACCGTGAAGCCATCGAGATGCGCAATGTAGTCGGCAGCAAAGAAGGCAGTTAGGATGTTGCCGATGAAACCGCCAATGGCGTGAACTGCGAAGATATCAAGGGCGTCATCGATACGGAGGAGGAACTTGAGCTTGGTGGCATAGTTAGCACCTGCGGCACCGACAACTCCGTAGACAACAGCAGCCCAGGCGGGAACGAATCCGGAACCCGGAGTGATGGCCACAAGGCCAGCAACAACACCAGAGCAGAAACCAACAGTGGACCACTTGCGCTCAAGACGATAATCCAGAACACACCAGGTGATGCCTCCGACGCAAGCAGCCAGGTTAGTGACGACAGCGGCCATGACAGCGCGCATGTTGGCAGCGAGAGCGGAACCAGCGTTGAATCCAAACCAACCAACCCAGAGGAAGACAGTGCCAATAACGATGTGGGTGACATTGTGGGGACGGTAGTTCAACTCATGAGTACCATGGCCACGACGCTTGCCAACGACCAGAGAGTATGCGAGAGCAGCACACCCGGAGGAAATGTGAACCGGAGTTCCACCAGCGAAGTCGAGACCTCCCATCCTGGCAACCCATCCATGAGGGTTCCAAGTCCAGCAAGCAATCGCGTCATAGATGACGGTGGTCCAAACGAACATGAAGACAACACATGGCAGCTGTGACAAGTTAGTCATTTGTACTTCGTGACCGTAAGTGTTGCAGAAGGCGTTTTTCTTCTCTGCCAAATACGGATAAAGTCGCCGAGGAGAAGGCCAGCAGGCTTCACAATGGGCGGGAGAAAGGTACAAAGCACTGTATCCTTCGAATTTTTGAAGGTGAGGTTGGAAACCCACTGAAAAGTGAAGGACGAAGATATTGAAGTGAATTTACTTACCATGCGTCCACGCTCAGCAACAGCACCAACGGCCAGAGCAACGGTGATAGCGGCGAACATGCCCTGGTAGACAGCGAAGAGGAGATCGGGAATCTTGGCGGAGCCAACAGACGGAGCTGCCAACACATTGTGGAAGCCGAAATTGGAAAGATCGCCTATGTACCTGCCAGCAGTGTGTGAGAATGCAAGCGAGAAACCCCAGAAGAACCATTGGAAGGAGACGACAGCAGTAGCCATGATGGAGAGCCAGATGAGGGATAGGGCTGACTTGCGGCGTGCAAGACCAGAGTAGAAGAAGCTGTGCATTTTCGGGTCAGCTTCTGTTGCACCAATCCTTCCACGTTTTCGTATATGCACTCACCCGACACCTGGAATCATGAGAAGGACAAGTGCAGTCGCAGTGATCATCCAAGCGATATCACCGGACTAGTGTTGTGTTCCAGTAAGCCTTGTCCTACGGCGCGTTGTGCAACCAATATTAGTTATGGGGAGACTTACAGTGTAGAAGATGTTCAGGTCAGCGTTCAAGGAATCACCTCCAGTGGGGATGGTTCCATTGTATGGGACCTTGATGGTGTAGTTGAGCGCATCGAGATCGATGCCCTCAACGATGATGTCGGACATCTTGGTTGCTTTGATCTCGCAGTCTCGCAGTCTCGATGTCAAGTTGTTGTCGTTGCAGGAAGGGAGCTTCGCGAAGAAGGGAAGAGTTGGAAAGAAGAAGAGGAGATCGAAGGTTTGCAATTCACTTAAGAAGTGCAAGTCGGTAGAGTTCGAAGTGAATATGCTCCCACAGAAGGCTTTCTCTCGAGCGGTTCCGTCTATGAAGCGGGAAGCCCGTATATATGAATTGAGAAGGACGAGGTGTTGTGATGGGATGTGCAGAAAAAGGAAGCAATTCCAAGCCGAGTCCAGAATGGATCAGATGGGCCGACTGATAAGGGCGAGTCGCTTGCTGGAGGCGTGAAGACCACAAACGGTCACTTTCACACGGTCTGAGACCGGACCCTTTATTGATGGCGACACTCGCGACAGAAGGCGGGATCGAAGCGACGTGAAGAAGGTGAGGGAGTTGATCGGATTTTATGTATCCAAGACATCTGCTATGGAGGTACAGTATGGGGGCGCTCAGTGGTATTATTATGTATATATGCTTGGTACAAACTCTAAGAATTTAGTGCTGCCGGTCCTCCTGTCACCAATCAAATGCGGGTCCACGCAGAGTCTGGCTTGTGGAATTGTCCCTATTTGGGAAGTTAAGGAGCTGCTCGAGATCGAAATTCCTTCTAGCTCCCGGAGACAGCCCCATTTCAAGTTCAACGCCCACGCCCAGCCCAGGCCCAGGCCCAGGGCCCAGCTACTGTACAGTACCAGTACTGCACTGTATTTTCTGCGTGGGGTGCGAGCGTGAGTTCGAGTTCCCCTCCCCTGCTCGATCCTGGCTCCCGGAAGTGAGATGCAGATGGTGGCGGATTCAAGCCAGGGTCCAGGGTCCAGCCGTCCGTACTACGAAGTATCCTCGAGGGTACTGTACGTGCGTCATGCAGTAGTGCCTGCTGGCCTGCCTTGTACTGCCTGTAGCATTGATTCATTAGAAGCGAGAAAGATAAGAGACAACAGGCGCCGTGATTGGCTCCTGTGTCTCCCCCAAATACGCCTGTTTGTCAATTTGGTGGTGAAATGCCAAGCCGCTCTCCTAGTAGTGCTCACAAGTACACTGTAGGTCAGCATGCTGGTGAAGCTCGAGCGAGGCACAGTGGGGAATTTGAAACGGCAGCAGAGAGGGGAGGGAGGGTTGAGGATGGAGAAGAAATGGCTTGCGGCTTGAATGATTTCTTGCCCCGAAAAGCTTCACAGGTATGCACCATTCTCCTAGGTGCACGATGCACGATACACGATGCACGATGCACTCATCAGAGACTCGAAGAACCCTCATTGTTCGAGCTACGGCGGCGATCAACCGTGGTCTGGGGTTAAGCGGGGTCCTCACCAGCCTCAAAACGGATCTTCAAGCTACAGCAGAACCAAACTGGCCTGTGGCTGCCTTTGGAAAGGCTGGATATTGAACTGCATTAGGTGATTCATTTATCTCCACCGGGCCTCTCAAATTCATTTCATACCGCAAAAGAAAAGTCATCTACATTCAATAGTAATCATCGAGATGCCCATAGACCATGCAAATAATGAACTTATGTCTCCCGCGCTGTCCGACGCGGTAACAGAGCTTCAAGACCTTGTTCCACTCACCTCTGGAGAGCCTCTAGAAGCTGTGATACTTCCCGAAAACAAATGCAAGTCTCAAGACAGCTGCTCGTCTCGTGTTCTGTCTCTGATCTGAGCATCTGATGCCTTCCTCTGAATGATGGCATGTCAGACGTCAGGTCCAGAAGGTAAGTCTCGGTTTCGACTAGTGGAAATCGCAATATACTTAGTAAGTTAGTATGTATGTGGATCATGGCCTCTACTTGGCAGGTACGCCACCAAAACTCGTCAGAGATAAGGGAATGAGGGACAATCCAGGAGCCAAGTCAACGACTGCAGAAACAGATGTTCAATTAAAACAAAACGGCATTTAAACTTTCCATTTCTCCACGAAAAGCGAGCAACCGGCCTCACGCGATTCAGGCCTATGCATCCTGCACGCTGCACCGAAGTCGGCCTGCATAGATCCCAACCTGCTGGAATTTGACTTTGCACATGTCTCATGTCTCACTCCTCACTCCTCACTCCTCACTCCTCGCTCTCCACGAGCAAAGCTGGCTTGAAAGGCACCTCGAATTCACTCTCACCAATGACGTTCTTTCATTGTCCTAGTTCGGAAATCTAGCTCTCGCTTTCGTTTTCCAGAACCAGAGAAAATCCCTCCACGATTAAGCAAAGCTTGCTCAACGTTGGCTGCGGCCAATGAGAAGTCCAGCCAGTAGACGTGATGAATAGGGTGAAGTTAAGTTCCGCTTATTCTTTCAATCGGATGCGGTACACATCGTGCAAGTACAACTTTCTCATCAAGGGCAATCGTGGCGATCATGCGAAGGACCTTAGAGGAGCTCCCTTCCATGAAAACACAAGGCAGACACCTCTCCCACACCTACCCTGTGATGCAAAAAGTTACAACTGCCCAAGCATCAAGGTCTCATGTAGGCAAACACAAACCTTATGATGGACCCTCACGAGGACAATAAGAATTCTCTCATGGCATCCCGGTAAAACACGGCAGAGGACCTTTCCCTTCAAAACACATCCGACAAGGTTACCCCACACAAACTCTCCGTCCCGCTTCTCCAACGTCCAAGGCTCAGACCAACAGCTGCTACTGTACAGTACCTACCCATTCACAACACATCGGTACCTACGCCTCCACAACGGATGAGGTTCATGCCGCGAGTCCTCCCGAGCTGACTGCAGTTCGGAGAGCACAGTGGCAGCCACTGAAAAAATCCCGTGAAGCAAAAGTGCAATGGGCTGCGAGCACAGACTACAGTGGCAACAGCAGAGCACGCCCCCAAAACCATCCTCAAGCCAATTCAAATCAGGTTGAGTATTGAATGCCTATGACGTTCAGCACGGCACTGCAGGGCGAGAACTGCATGTCTGTTCAATTACACTGCATTAAATTTTCTGCAAGGCCTCCACATTTTATCATTAGACAAGTATTCTCTCTTCATTCTTTGCAATTCGTTACTGAAGAAAGAATTCTTCGGCATTCACGCCGAGAGGGCAATTGAGAAGCTTCCGTGTGCACGTGCAAGGCAAGGCTGTGGTGGCCGCAGCAGCCGACATATTATCCCACGCCAGCCGTGTGTCTTACCTCCTTTGATACAATTTTCATGTGTCCCCGCCACCTTCCGCATTCGGCACTGCTTGGTAGGATAAGAGATGAGCAACGCCCTCGCTCTGTCCGAACGTCAACCAAGAATTTCTTCAACACCATGTTCCTAATATCAAAGCCTCTATTGCAGATTGCTGTTTCAGGTCCTCATTTCAGAAATATTGTAGGGAAAGAGCATTGTGTTGCGCAGCGATCGATCGATCTATTACTGGAACAGGCAGGACCTTGTGCCCCGGTTCTGGTACCCGGGACCGGGGCAGCCTCGGGTACCTGCGAGAGATGTTTCGGGCCATTGCTGCTATGTTGAGACCTGGTAGGAATTGAGCCGAGTCAAGTGCTACGAAGATGTACCAAAAGAGCTTGAGATTACGCCGCACAGGTGTAACAGAATGTTTCCTCTGCGGATTCGAAATTCTCCTAGATTGGAGTCTGCCAAGTCTCATCACACGAGGGCGAAGTCGAGCAGTTAACTGGAATCTGGAGCGGAACAGAGCCTCGATCACTCGAACGATGCTGCACAATTCACTCGAGTGTGGCTGCTCCTTTTTGCCAAAAGGTGAGACGAGGGAACAGAGCTGCATGTGCAGACAAAAGCTATTTTGAGAAGTGATGCTCCAGGATAATTCATTTGGAGATGCTCCTTCAGTAGTGTAATCTTACATTCGCACCTCCCTCAGCTTGTTCATTGACAGAAGCGAATCCACCCAGACCCTCTCTGTTAGCACTTTCCCTGTTTCATAAAAGAGGACACAGACAGGATCATGTCCTTTAGCTCCCTAACTTTTTCGAGCATATTTACCTATATTTATTTCTTACTAGTTGCCTAACTAGCTTAAATTATTGTGAAATCTTTAGCCAGACATATCATGTTGTACTCCTCGTTATTCCCCTCTATTGTTAGAGCTCTGAACATAGCGGAACTGCAGCTACACTGGTGTTTAAACAACGGTAACGTCATGCAGCTATGATGGTTAGGGCACAAGGATAGTATGCTTTCATCTATGAAAAGAGCAGTTGAGGCACAACACTTCAAAGGATCCGTTTTCAAGAGCAACTGCTGGTAAATCCATTTATACTGTCACTTCTCACTTCTTCTATTGAGTGTATTGTGCATGTCTGCACCGATAAATAGACGTGCTACCGAGAGGAATATCTATTCTAATCTCCCAGACGGCCGTCCACTGTTAGGTTTGTCGGGAATGCTCGGCGGCGACAGAATAGGAGCCGCTACCCTAAATTGTTCAAGCCAAACAGCGCGAAGCTGAATGTCAACCGCAATTGCATTGCAAGCAGGCTAAAAAGGAACCTTGCTCTGACATGTTGACCGTTTGTGCCACTTGCGCAACCAGCTGGCGTCTGGTAACTCGAGCTAAGCTTGGTGGGTGCTGTCCTTTATATATTCAAGGAAGGACTGCTAAGGTGAGCAAGTCTTCCTCGGCTTTCGTCTCATTTTCGGGGCCAGGTACTAAGTATCGAGTGAGCCCAGACATAGTGAGGATGCTGACAAGCACTTCTCATTACGTGCCAGAGGAATTCAGGGCTAGGTTGGATATCTATTGCAACTAGATATTTTTGGAGGGGTTGCGGTTGATCTTCACATGTATTCAATATCCTGATCAACTTAATGCGAAGCTCATTCCTTATGTGCAAGGGAATGGCGTTTGCTCAGTCATATTAAAATTGTCAGGTGCTTGCTCTCTCATTATTGTTAGGCCATCATGTTCGCAAGCATAGCGGTCCGACGATTTATGGGGAGCAGAAAATCAGGATGGCTTCTCAGGTCGACCGGATAGAGGGATCCGCACGTTTTGCCTGCTGCCAGGATCTAGAACCGTAGATTCACTTGAACGGGTAGAAAGAAACTCGAAGTCTTGCCTCGAGTATCAGAGAGATTGTTCTACTGTCCATTTGACTTGATGTCACAGTGCAGAAACAAGACCCCAATGTCTCGAGGATTCTGAGATTGGTCCTATTTTGGAGGCTGCGAGTAAGCTTGAAGTCCTGTAGATGGAAATAATGTTGCTGTGCAATGCCTCTGTCCGAATCAACGCTCGTCAAGTTCGCGCCTGCCAAGTTCGACCACTGTTGACTCCCCATGGAATCTCTGTTCACATCATGTCACTCGTTCCATGCTTACCTCCCATTTAACTCAACCTTCTTTTATCAAACCGTGTTTTTCATTCTCCACCGTGATGATGGACGAGACAGATGCGTTGCGTTTGACCAACATAGCGGCCCGGTATCGTAGAAAGCCACCTGGGCAGGATTATCATGTATGCACAACTAGAGAACATTTCTCGACCAGATTACAGATGTTGTACAAGTACAGTACATGCTGCCTCCATCAAGTGTCGCCGAGATCATGGTAGAGTAAACCTCGGTTTGGACTCCTTTCCTACTATCACAGTGTCGAGATTGACTTCACACGTCTGAAAATTATGAAAGAAGCAGAGGCCAATTCGCCGCGGGGGGAGGGGGAGGAATACTAAAACTAAAATGTTTGTGGCGTGCTAATCCTCCCCTCCTTTCTCTTTCGCTTATGCCCTCTCGCCTCCCTTCCATCGCAGTCCTCAGTGCCTTCCTCCTTCCATGTCCCGCCACCTCTCGAGACAATAAACACGGCCACTCCATTGCGAAAACCAGCGGTGATCACCCCGACCTGACTGCAAGCCGTATAAGACGGGGTCAAGGCAACGTCGCACGTCGACATCACCCCCAGCCGACCTGTCACTGAACAAGACATGATGTTTATGATTGCTGAACAATTATAGCGCTGTCATCAAAACAAGTGAAAATACCTACAATTCAAGGTCTTGTTGAGGGAGCGCTCTAGATATACTCTCCCCTTTCGTCAGCCCCAAAAGTGCAGAATTCCTGAACATCAAATTCGTCTGTGTGAGCGAAGAAAGAATTTCTTGTTCAGCCAAGCACTCGGGCATCCTTCAATAGTTCAGGTGTCTCCTCACAAGGCCTCCATGAGTCTCAGGCACATGAGGAAAGTTTGTAAGCAGCTGAAACCAAGCGGAATTGCGATATATAAATTCGTGCTTATAGAGGCCGGACACATGCGCAAGTAGCTGATACACGAAGGAATGTGTTTTCTAGGTATCTGTAGAGTAACTTTAGGTCGAATGCTTCAGTTCCTCGAGCATGCCTTTTTTTTGTTCCGTGGCGTCAAGGCAAAGCAATCCCTGGATCTAAAAGGTTCCTTCCGCTCAAAGGCCTCAGAAATCTCCCCTGGTTCCACTTTGCGGACTCCATCCCACGAACGACCGTCCAGCCCAAGGATGTGAGCCTGCCATGTGATATCTGAGGACGATTTTCCTTCGCCCACATCCTTTCATATCGTAACGACCATCAATCTGTCAAGATCCTGGGTCTAATCTAAAGTCGACCCGGTACTCGGTCCTGCAAGAGCGGCATGGTATGATGCCCTCTTCTCTGTCCCATAGAAGCTGGGGCCCAGGTCGACCGTTCCTGTAAATGTTATAATCAATATGTGGACAAATGAAGAGGCAACAGGGCAGAATTGGAACATCTCCGCGGTAGGACAACTTCCATATGCTCTGCTCTCGAATAAACATGGAATCGCCAATGATTCGAGCCACAGCCGAGCGTTGCTCAACATATCCAGGCTCACCAGAGTAAGTTTTGGTTGTTTGGGTCAGCAGACTTATAGCCTTGGACGGGCCATCGCCATGGTGATGTTGTTTCATGGCCATTTGGAAGACCGTAGAAGAGAACCCCTCTGGTAAGAATAAGTCTCGTTGGGTGTCGCTGATCCGGCAAGGTAGGTAAATACCAGTGTGTAATGTGTTCGAGGGAACATGCTGCTCAGCTTCGTCGATTGAATGAAGTTTCTCGCAGCTCTAACACGCAATATGATTTGAAAGATCTCATTCCAAAGCTTTCAAGAAGTAGTATCGAGTAAGGGAGTCCTCTTTTAAGGCCTCAAGGTATCGCGATCCAACGGTTGAGTATATTTGCAGACAGGAAACTGAGAAGAGTGCGGCTCCTTCGGAGGTAGAAACGCAAAGATGCAGAGGAGGATCTCGAGTGGAAGATCTTTGAGGACTGATGATTGGAGAGCATTTGGCCGGGAAAGTTGGGAAAAATGAGCATCCAAGAGATCCATTCTGAAAATTCTTCGTTGGTGTCATGAATCAGGTATGAATAGTACAAGTTTCAAGGCTGGTGTGTTGTCACAGCAAATTTGAGGGCTTAAGAGGAGCGACGCCTGACATTATCCATAATTTCAAGAATATTCGAGTCCGAATAAGCGATCGAATTAGTCGGATTTTAGGTTAAAGACAGGATATAAGACATTCAAACTTCGAGAGCGCGGGAGGAAGGACTAGTCCAGATGTAGAATAACCAACGGGTAAAGTAGTACCAACTTAAGTACTCGAGTGCAGAAGTAGCTGGGTGTTTAAATTTCGCCTCCAACCAACTAGGAGGAAAATTGCAATGGTGAAGGCAAGAGACCATAGAGGCCAAAAGATCCTGCAAGTCGAAATATATGCCAAGTGCCAACTTTTCGAATTTTACTAGCCTGCTCTTCTTCTGAAGCTCAATAAAGCTATAATAAGTGAAGTATGTGGCGGCATTAAGAGAAGCAACGTTCAATATGAAGTATTTGAAGTGGTATTGTAATCTAAGAAAAGCAAACCAAGGTAAAAATTTCGTTGGCACTTGCCAAGGTTCAATACCAACTTAGTGGAAACCATGAAAGCATGAATGGGGAGAATAAAGCCTTGGAAGTGTTAAATGTTCGTCCACTTGACCTCTGTGCAGACAAGAAGGTTCTGCCTGTATCCTTGCTCCCTATCGATATCCAGCGCTCAAACAAGTAATCAATCATTCACTCCCTGACAATATCCAGGTCATCGTCGTCATCGTCAATGTCATTAATTGCGGCCTTCACGGCTTCCCCCCCAAAGCTTTCTCGCCCAGCTTCTCGAATACCCTTCTCAGTCACAAACCGAGTCTTCTTTTTGACCGGTGGCTGAAGGCTTTCACCATTCTTCATTCTTCCAAGCTCTTTTGTCAAATTACTTCCCCATCCCACAGCTGAAGTGCCCGATATTGTATTTGTTCTCTTTCGCTTGATGGGACTGAGTGCTACGTCTTTCGCTTTGCCTCCAAGTAGTCCCAGAGCCGTGGCGTCAGGGGCTGGTTCGGCAGCTGAGCTGTAGCTGCTTCCCGGGTCCAGCTGTGAAGAGTCCTTTCTTCGCATATAGTCAGCACCCAGACCACCGCCTATTGCTCCAAGCTTCTTCGCAAGATCTCGCTCTTTCTCTTGTGCAAGTATTCGCCGAGTCATGCGCTCCTCTTTGGTAGAACCTCGATGAAAAGCGTCTGGGTCGAAGTCGACGTCGTCTAATCGATTGATCGTGCTCTTCCCGATGTATATCTGTGAGTGGCTCTCTTGGTCGTACCTCGTCTTCTCCTCCAATTTCTTCTTCTGAGCACGTTCTTCACGGCCAGTGACGTCCCTAGAGTTCCACCCTCTCCTATCGCCGTAGGTGCCTTTTCCGAAAGTCATCGTATTGACCTCCATCCGCTTAGCATGCGTCTTCTGTAAAGTCAGGTTGACATGATAGTCGCAGAACTCCGTATGCTTCTTGTTGATCCAATTGTCACAGGTCTTGCCATCTGCCTTGACAGTTTTGCAGAACCCTAAGTCTCTTGCCGTACCAATTTCCAGGACAGTATCATCGTCGGAGTTCAACGTCAAAGAGAATTTGCCCGTGTCTTCTCTTCCAGCCTTTGGGGCCATGAATCCCGGATTTAATATGGCTATGATTGTGCCAGGGGTAAGCTTCCAGAATTTCTCAAAAGCAGTGCCGAACAAGAATAGCTCAAGCTCCCATTTCAGATCAGTGAGTTTCAATATCATGAAGTTGCCGCGCTTCTGATTGTTGGACTGGAGTGCGTGTTTGATGGGCTTGGATTTTTCTGCAATGACTCCCAAGACTACTACATCCTTTTCAATGTCTGGTCCTGAGAAATCAGGGGCCTTGACAGTTCTCAGGAGGTCGGGTATCAGGAAAGTTTTCTTTCCAGCGAAAGTGCGTGTAAGGACTTGATGTGGAATGATTCTTTTTGATAGATGCGTTGCTGAGTATGGCTCGAACTGTGAGGCTTCCGATTCCGTGGCTTCTCCTGGTCTGGCTTTCAGTTGCGCCGTGGTCTTTTTCTTGCCTGGCAATGCTGACGCCATCATTTCTGAAGACTCAATGGCTGCATCCGTGCCATTGCTGGTATTCCTCATTGCGGATCGCAAATCTGGTGCAGTCTTGCTACGAGCCAACCTTCCACTAGGTTTGGAGAACGAGTCGAGAACCTCCTCTCTGCTAAATTCTGGGGTCTCTCGAGAATCATCAGGCAACTCTACCGCATTTTCCTTAAAAGACCGCATTTGCTCCTGCCCAATGTCAAAAGCAGAACTCCGATTCTTCTTAATTCGCAACTCCTTCTCCAGGCGGTCTGCTTCCTGCGTTCTGACGGCAGCCACTCGCTCATTGAACGACTTGGGCCGGTCTTCTAAGGAGCTTTGTAATGATGCATGAGTGCTAATTTGGGAGCTGGGTCGCTGCAAGAAAGGTCCAGTGCGTGCAACTCGAGAGCCGGCCTCATCTCTTCTCAGACTCGGTGCTCTCTTGAGCGAAATATCACAGCCTTTCAACCCCTTGTCTATTCCCAGCAGCACCCTCCCAGGAGATCGCTGCTCGGTAGGCGGCCGGACTCTGCGAATAGGAGATACCGGGACATGGACAGTCGCTTGCGAATTCGACCTCTCCAGCCGTTCTTCTCGGATTCCTGCTACCCTCGACTGTGCGCGACTCGCTGCCACTGAATTTGACCTCGATGGCTGGACCGAGCTGGGCCGAACGTTTTCGTTGTCCGAGTCCGAGTTTTGCTTGTTCTTCTTCTGCAGCTTTTTGAGCCTTAGTCGCGCCTGGATCTCTTGCAGCTGAAGCTGCAGAGTCTCTTCGTCCTCTTCGTCCTCGCCATCCATATCGTCCTGCAGAAGTGCTTTTGCTCTATTTTGGATGGAAGGAGTAGAAGTGGAGCGCTTTATGGGGATCGGGGATGGGGAGGTGCGCTCTGCAAGGCGCCTAAGACGGGCTCGGCCACCAGGTGTACACATGAGGGCTTCATGAGGTGACTTTGGAGGCCATTCCGGGTTGTTTGCTTTTGCACCATTAATCGCAAGCCAGAAATTGTATAGGCGCACTTACCTTGCGACATGATAGACACTGGATCGAGCCATCAGTTAAAGATGCAGTACTTCCGATTGCGAGTCGGGATCGTTGTTTACAAACGATCAATCCATGCTATGTTGTACAGGGATGAAGTTATATTTACCCTGCAATAGCAATACTGGACCAAGTATTGAATCGCGAAGAATGCCGACGCAAGCTGTTTTGCGCTTGAAGCCTGAAAGATTCTGGGAGTAGGTAGAACAGCCTTGCAGTGCAGTTGAGTTTGGACTGGGTCGCCAGAGAGACTGCAGGTGCGATGTAGGTACGAAGGTAATTTGTACGTTGTACCTCCCTATCAGATTGTTAAGCCACTATCGCTCCCCTGGATTTAGCGAAGTTTCAGACGCGCCTTTCGACGCGTTCTCAATATATAATCCATCATGGTTTTGATAGAGAAACGGTGACTAACATATGGTGAGCATTTGTCCAGCGCAAATGGGTTGGTTCCCAAGTGCCACCGCTATTTCACGACCCCAACTATTTTAATTCTACGAGCCACTTAACCTCATCGCGTCCGACGCGTCTACCAAGTAATGAACATTTGGGCAGGTACAGAAGCATGCTTTAGCCAGCTTCAGTTCTTTCCGCAAGTTCTTTCCCTCGAATACAATGAAGACCCGAACTACCAAAACCTCTGCGAAATCTGCAGCCGAAGCAATTGAAGCCGAAAAATCCACCACCGCAAAGACCCAATTGAGCGCGGACTCGACAAATCCTCCACAGCTCTTCATACTGCCGAAAGAGATTTGCAAGGAAGCCCGAATAGTCTCTCTGCAAGATCCCAGAAATCTGCACGAGACCCGATATGTTGTATGCCCAGAGCGCGGATTTTACGAGTTTAAGGAGATTTCTGCGCCGAAGTTAACTCCTCGGAGTTGGCTCCTTTCGCACTCAATTGTGGGGGAAGGAAAGCCATCGGATGATGAAGGAGGCACGAAGGCTACAACGTCGGTAGATGGATACGTCACGAAGGCTGCAAAGCTGTTTGTTGCGACGCCGATTGATCCGTTATTCCTGTTGCTCCCCGCGCTAGCGCCTCTATCAACCTCGAAGGACTCGGAAGCCAGAAAGAAATTGTTTCTGTCTGGCGAGAACTACTTTGAAAAGATCACTGCCACTTCCCCACAATTGAGCATTTTCTTAAGAGTACAGATGATGCGGTCGTTGCTGGAGAAGAGGATGGCCGTTGTATGTGATACAGTCGAAGCCGGAGATGAGAATATGTACCGATTAAACGAAGAGAAACTGTTAGGGGAATTATTGAAGAAAGCGAAGAGAATGGTCGAGAACGGATTACCGGCAAGCATGGAAGAGAAATTCGTAAGAAAAGCTCTGGATGTTCCGGTTCTGAGTATATTGCGCGAAGAGAGCTCGCTCAACGAGGAGGATCCTATTCCTGTGGTGTCAGCAGTTTCGACTCCTCTTAATGAGAGTTCGGATTCTCAATCAACTATTCTATCTACGGAAACTAGTACTAGATCGTTCTCAGAAGCATCGACAGCAGCAACCTCTTTTTCTGAGGACTCGTCCATCGTTCCAGCAGTTCAGAAGCCCGCACCGCCGCAGATCAAAGCTCCAGATGGAGTTGCCAATCTTCTACGCCTACGAACGGCTCTCTTATTCATCTTCTCAAGCTACATCGCACCTCATCTCAGCGAACGCCTTCAAAAAGCTATTGCTTCTCCGGAATCAGCAGTCGACTTCACACCTTTGGAGACACATCTCGCCAGCTTAGCGAAGATGAGGCAAGATGCAGCAGCTATGAGATCACTCGGCGACTTCTCAAGAAAACGATCCATGCCTGACGACGAAGAGAACGAGGTTCGGGCAGAGAAGAAGCGGAAGCTGGAAGAAGAGGAAAAGAGGAAAAAGGCGGGAGAAAGCAGAGGAGTGAAGAATCTGAAGAAGGTCAATGTGCAGGGGATGAAGAAAATGAGCGACTTTTTCAAGAAAACATGAGTTGTGTGGCTACCGTTGGTTGGCATTGCCTGGCGTTCCGGAATCCTGGATATGGGGTCTTATGGTATAGGAACGCACCGTAGGATATTTGGAGATCAGTCGTAGGATATGGTACTGCATCAGAAAATGAAATTGTTGAGAAGGTTGCCAACGATGCCTTGTTATGGACGCAGTGGGTTCTCTTAGTGGCATATCCCAGGCTCAGTGTTCTGAAAGCAGGTCCTACTTGTGTCGACTTGATAATGTGATCATTAGTCAAGGACCTATGGTTCAGTATGGCACAATACATAGCTCTCGCGAAGTCGCAGAAGACCACTACCCCTACTCTGCCTTCCACAGTCGTCCCGAGAGTTGCAAGTGAACATTATGGGTTCTCTGGGCACAGATTTCAGAGGCTTGCTAAGTCTGCAACTTGCATGTAATTTACTTGACACTCTCCACATTTCTGTCTTACGGAACTCATTGTAATGGCACAGGATTCGAATAGAAAAAATGAAGTTATTTGACTATTAGAAGTTTCTCCTTCTAAACCCTTCCCTTTTGACGCACACAAAATACTGTTAATAAACCTTATGAAGACGACTGAAGCCTCATCCCTTAATCGCAGAGTGAGCATTAGTTTTGCCATTGATGTGACTCTGTCGACCTGATAGCGTCGTCTCTTGAACGGATGGCGGTCTTAGACCAATTGCTTGACTCAGAATTTGTCATCCAATCCAGACACATTAGTCCTTGGTAGACTTGGTGTTCAACTTTTGAGGGAAAAATTCTCCTGTAACCTTACCCTCGGCGATTCGCTTTGCTACCATACCGTCCGACTCCCACCTAACGACTATGACATTGACATTGACCACTGCCAGTCTAGCGTCTTGTTTCCACGCTGTACCGTCCTGCTTCCTTTGGCTAGTTTCAAGCTTTGCATAAGCAAGACCCCACCCCTTAGAGAGAGCTAAAGCATCGTACTTCTTTCGCCCAGCGGCATCCAGAACATCTGTCACATATGCGTTGATATCCCGATCGGATGTCCACATCTCGCCAACGCATCGATTTATAGCATCCACAACCTCATATACATTCGTTGTTGGGTCGTTAGACTCAGCTGGTTTCCTTGGTCGGTCTGTCCGGTCCGCTCCTCTCACCAAACGCCCAATTCGAATATGGAAAACGGTCGTTTTGATGTATAACAAAGAGAAGGCCGCGAGAGCACGTCTGACCTCGGAAGGCAGGTCCGCAAGTGGCGGCGCCTCAATTGGTGTGCTATTACTGAATGCCAAATGACTCGTGAAGCCGATGGCCTGCCTCTGAATCCCTTTGCCTTTTTGATCTGAATTCGCTTCCCTTCTTCGCTGTACCACCATAAGTCACGAGGGCTTTGGTTGAAGGTGAGATCCATTTGAGATCATGTCACTCCAGCAGTACCAGGCCTTCCATCTGCAGGCTCGTTGAAGATCCACTGCGCCCAGCTCCAGGACGGGAAGTTTGCAGGGCTTGGGGGCTTAACCTGACTTCCAATCTGCGGTGTCCATAACAACGCTTTGTCAAAATACTCATGTGAGAGACCTTCAAGGAAGCTGTCAGCTTTCTCATTGAGTGTGCGTAGAATACTATCGCAGGCGTTGATCATATCTCCTGGGTAATCATGTCTCCTGGATAGCCGAGTCTCCGGCGCGTGAACTGTTCAATCATTGATGTGTAATTCGGCAAGTATCCCAAGTGTTCATCTTGGTCTTTGAGGTGGAATGTGCCTAGACTCAGCACATGAAGAAGCCCTTTCCAGGTATTGGTCGTTGAGGATCCTTCCTGGTTGCCTCTATCAGGTGCCCAGCGAAGCGGCGCGTCTCTTCTGCTGATGCTTTTAGATTGCCGGTTGATCTTCACACCACGTCTTCACTCCAGACCATGTTGGAGCATTTGAAATACACCTGTTGGTCTGTGAAGAGGAGAATCCGTTTGGGTAGCAGCTTTTCCTGAAGGTCCACCCACGAGTGTTCCAGGGAAGCGACTCATCAGCGTCCAAGACAGAATAGGACAGAGATAAAACACTAAGAGGATGCCCATCCACTCTCTCAACTCGCTGCATGGATCTCGGCTTACTGAAGCTAAGAAGCCCATCATCAGCCCTTTCCCCAGAACCGGCAGCGATGGTAAGGAATGCACTACTGTAAATCGCATCCATCATTTCGAGTTGCTTCTTGTTCGGCCCGGGGCTGTCCTCGCCAGCGTCATCCTGGAGTATGCACAGGGAGTCGATCCAGAGGTAGTGAAAGCCGAGGTGGCTAACCACGGTGATTGCGTCCCCGATGGTGGAAACCGACCCAGCAGGAAGGTCTCTGTATTCCTTCCCCTCAGAGGCCAAGCGCATATGCTGTCTCTCTGTCTTGAACGGCTCTTGAATTTCCGATGGGCCCCAGCAGTAGCTGAGGGCAATATAAGTGCAGTTTGCTGGCGCAGTCACAACTTTTCTCGGATTAGAACGGACATCGATCACCCTCATATCGCTAGTGAGACGAGCGGCACGCCCTTCTTGCTCGCAGGAATTGCCGTGCATCATCCTGCAATCGTCCATCCACTCTTTGATGAGGTTCCAATCAACTTCTTCCGGATTAATGCGGCGGCCCTGGAACTGATCACGGCCAAGCAGTTGAATTTGGCCCGAACAAGGTTTTGAGATTCTTCCAAAGCTGCCACTGAATGCAATGGGTACAGGTCCGATATTGCTCACGTTCTGTTTGGAAAGCAACCATTGAGAGATCTTCGGTACCACCATGAGCTGATAGGGTGTGTTTCCCGTGGTATTCTTATCCTCTGCCTTCAGGTCCTGCAGATTGGAATATGCTTTTGATCTCTGTCCATCTTATTGGAGATTCACAACATTCACCTCCCAACTCTTCCCATTCTACAAGACCAACTCGGTGTCCGGAGTGATTCGCGCGTCTCGGTTGGTATTTGTGCAGTTGCAGTCTAAGAACTGGCTTCCACGAATAGGACAAGCGCGATTGGAGAGAGAAGTATGCTGACCAGGCACAGCGCAATGACTAGCTTTGGACCCCAACGAGAATGACGGGAGAAATTGATGGACATAGTCTGAATAGTTATGAATGCATTTAGGAACATGTAAATAGATCGCAGAAGAATTCTGGGTTTCTCTCCTCCATATGAGTTCGACGGCACCGCAGCCCTTACGGTTCGTTCATATCTCCAGTGAGAGGACGTTGCACTATAAGACGATATGTCACTACCTCGAGCCACTGTAGCCTCAGTCAAAACTTTGTGGAAGCCTAACTGTAGCTTCACGGAAGGTGGCAGATGCTGACAACGGCTGTGAGCGCGTGCTAATGGCCACGTCGAAGACCAATCTCGCCTATTTCAACTACTATTTGCACTACTATTTCCACTACTAATATCTGTGGAAATAAGCAAATTTAGTTTTCGACCTCGCCATTAGTTCCCTATCTCCTCACGTGCCCAATTGCTTTCTCCGGATCCTCAGCTTTTTGATTCGCGAAAGCGGTGTCAGACGCGAGGCTGGAGTTTGTCACACAGACTTATAAAGAATGTCACGCCATCGAGAAGTTACTCGTGGGGGCTTGCGAAGCGTACGCATTGAGTAGTGCAAAGAAGAGGCGCTGAGTGGGAACGGAAACCCCGAGTACAATCAACAACAGAAAGTTGCTTGAGATCTCGATGTTCTTGATAATTGCCATTATGCATGGTTCCGGAACCAAACTGTACCAAGAAACTTGTATGTTGCAATTCCGGCAAGAGGAAAGCTGAAGCTTCAAGCTTATTGAACCTTTGATCAACCGACCCAGTCTGTAAGAAATTTAATAAGCCAGTGGACGAAAACAGAAGAACCGCAACTTGGAAGTAATTAAAAACTTGTGTTGAACAATCCGAAAACTGGAGTTTGGTAGTGAATGGCTGAACCTGAATAATTATTCGGAAATAGAGAAGATTTGAAACAAAACAGGGTTGTCTTAAAAGAAAATAAATCAAGACAAGTGAAGCCCCACCTGGGAAACGTAGGCAGGCTGAAAATTGGCTTTGTGAAATTTTTTCCTTATTTGGCTTGGAAGAGTATCGAACTCATTTGACACCTCTCCCTCGACCTCTCACACTCCCCGATCCTCTGCCAATACCGGTACCACTTCGCCCAGCTTGTGACGTGCCACGACTTCCTCCTGAGCTCGACGAAGTGCTGACACCATATCCACTTGATACGACGCCTCTGCTCGCGCCTCTGCCTCGACCTCTTGTTCCTCTCCCTCCACGTACAGCCGTGCCTGCGTGACGTTGCCGCTCTTCATCCTCTGCTCTCCGTCTTGCCTCTTCCCTTCTTCTTTCTTCTTCAGCAGCTCTTCTCTCCGCAGCTTGAGCCTTCAACACCATCTCATTCTCCATATCTACCACATCTTGACTTGCACCTTTCCAATTGGGATTTAGGATCAGGCGCTGATTGTGCTCCGTTTGCGAGAGAATGCGAATCCATGTGTTTAATAAAGTAGAGGCGGATGTGACTGTCCGCGAGACCGTCTACAACATATCATTAGAGAGTAGCTCGTAAAAACTTGTGGATTACACACATCCATATTCCCCTTTGCGACTTCAAGGCTAGACACAACTCCTTCAATGACTTCATTGATATTTCTCACACTCTCCAACTCTCGCCGTAGCGCAGCTTCTCGCGCAGCCTCGACATCATACTTTGACTCAGTATTGCGTTGCTGAGTCGCATTGTTCTCGGCGGATTTGACATCGCGATGGCTTGCTTTTGAGGCTTTTGATGGAGACGCGAAGAGGTCCTCGGTATCTGAATCGGAGAGATCAAATTTTCCAATTTCTGGGGTCGACATGCTGTTTTGAGATGAGGTAAACTCCAATCAAGATTTTGATATCAACAAAAGTCTGAAAAGGCTGAAATAGGAACTTATGACGCGGTTTGTTTCTTTTCCACGCGTTTGGGGGCGTTTATCGATTGCTGCGGGTCCGTGCAGCGCTTTGGGCTGCAATTTAAGCCGCACTAGTGAGAAACAGGTTGGGAAGGCTGGGAATAATGTCCAACCTCCTTACTTTCGACACAACTGTGAGGACCGCACTCCCTTCTATGTGATTTTCACTATTGCACGCACTGGCATTGATAATTGCTTCCTTCGCATCATCCTTAAACTTCGAGAGAAACTTCACCTTTGCGCATTTCTGGCAGACTAACAACTCACACCCTGCGATACCGAACTCCCTTGCGATCTGAAGAAAGCGACACAATTCTGCAGTCACCGCTTGTGACCTCATCCTCAAGTTTTCTGCCGCCTATAGAGGGACATCTGAAGGTGGTGAGGGCTTAGTGTTGGTGAACTTCAGATATTCGCGGTGTGGACGAGGATATCTTCAAAATGGCTACCACAACATTGCGACCATCAACCCCTCCACCTTCTTCCTCAATCAACCCCCCATCAACTCCAAGATACGGCTTTGACGACGATTATCAACCCTACGCCCCACGAAAGTCAGCAAGAGTCTTGCAGCGATCGAGGGACGCAAAGACCCCTCCTCCTGCGCCTTCTGGACACAGATCTCGAACCTCTCCTCGAACCTCCAAGAAAACACCCTCCATGAGCACCGTTACTTCTGTCTCACCTTCGTCTCCACAGACTGCACCGAAGAAGATATCTCCCAAGCATCCATCTACCACTCCAAGTGGAAGACGTGTCTCAGGTGCTTTGAACTACGATAGCATGGCCTCTGCTGCGTCAAGCCTTGGCCTTCCAGCACCAAAGGACGACAAGATGCAGATTCCTCGAGGTGCTGCTGCAGTGCGTGGTGTCGGCATGCTTCCTACTCCAGATAAAACCCCAAAGAAACGCCCTTCTGCCACTGAACCAGCCATTTCCTCCATTGCTCGCAATCTCTTTCCGATTCACTCAGGACCTCATGACGAGGTGATGCCCACCCCAAAGAAGCGAGGCAAGCGATACAAGGGCTTCTCCTTAGACAGCTTCGAGGCCGAGGACAATACTACACCAATTCCAATCTACACTGACTCGCAAGATCGGGTTCCTGAAGTTGATACCAGCATGGACAACCCATTCTACGGTTCTAGCACGCCCGAACCAAGTAAGCGATCTAGCAAGCGTCGAAAGATTGCAGTTCCAGGCGAGGAGGACCAGTCTATTGAGGATCTCGAGCATCGCGAGGATGGCCTTGTTTATGTATTGTGAGTTCACCTTTATTCCAATCATACGTATGTGAGCTAACGTAATGTCAATAGCCGTGGCAAGAAGATTTTCCGCAAGTTCTCTGATGAAGATGATGAGATGAGAGCTTCGGGAGCCCAAGATGATGAGATCGATGCTGAGCTCAACGCTGCCGTCCCACCCAACCTCCGTCGACCCTTGACTCGATCTACTATCAAGCCCCGGCTTCTTTTCCCAACTGCTCCACACCCTGCGAGAGAGCACAATACCGAAGATGAAGAAGCTGACACCGACATCGAGGGACAGTCAGATGACGCGGCTAAAACTCCCAAGGATCACATTGATGGCAGCATTGCTACACCTGGTGCACCCCGATTTGCACCATATACTCCTCCCAGCACTTCTAGAGCTACTCGCTCAAAGAAGATCGATCCGAGCAGCTCCCCCGTTGGCCCTATGAGCGATGAGGAATGTCCAGCCACCCCGTCTCGACGCCCCAACCGAGGAACTTCTTCCAAGGTGAGCCCCATCAATGGTAGGCCCTGTGTTCGCCCTTCGCTAACTCCTAAGAAGCGAGTCGGAGGTAGTCTCTCGAAGGAAGGATCTGCAAAGAGACTTCGTTCCTAAATTTCCTCAATTGATCGGTGGCTTCACACCTGCCTTGACTCTGCCAAAAGCATCGAGGTTGACGGGCGGGCATTTACGATTTTGTGCGATTACTTTTTAAAGCGGGCTACTTTTCGGCGATGACAACGAAAAAGTTCCATGTTTTCTCAGACACAAAATGCATTAGGTATGGGGGCTGGGCCGAAAGCTGGGTATGGAATGCGTGGATGATTCGAGATAGCTTTCCATCGAGTCAGACTTCTTTCGCTTTGGACTTGTAACTCGGATCCGGAGTCTTCACATGAGGAGTTCATCAAGAAGGCAGAATGTGAGACTTTTCAACCATTTCCTGTAGGAAATCAGCAGCCTGTGAGAGGGACGTGACAGAGAATGTAAATTTCAAACAGCATATGCTGCGCTCATGCGCTGTCCTGCCACGTACTTAGTCCTTAGAGCGCCTAGCATTTTTGGATTTCAGTGATAGCTCCGATTCTAACCCTAGAGAAGTTTAACCTGGAGAATGAGGGGCTTGGCATTCAGACGTCCACTGGAAGGGAAAGCTATAGTTGTAGAAGACAGACATGCCAAAATGATTATATGAACATAATGAACTCTTTCTATGTGCCCTGTAAGTGAATCATGATAAGGAGCCAGCCCTCAGTGATCTGTCCTATTGGTGATTAACGCCCAGGATTCGCCCACACCCCTACCATTCGACGCCCCCACCAACCCCGCCAAAGACCGGCTTCGGGCGAGGCTGTTGTCGTACGTCGAACGAATTTATTTATTGGGACCATTCTTCACTCCATCCTAGATACCAATAACCCTTTAAAATTGTAACATCTCCTACCCTAGATTAATCCTAAGCTAGAATGCATATCCTAGTAAGGCCTTGCGAACTTCAATCTCGATTACAAACTGAATCCAGGCTGACCCCGCATACAGGTAGTAAATGACGACGGCCCGCCCTCAAACCAATCCTCACCTTACGTTCATTCCCTCGTCACAACCCTCCAAGCAGCAGGCCACATCGTATCCGTCGTGCTTCCTCATACCCAGCGCTCCTGGATTGGGAAAGCGCACATCATCGGCCAGACCGTCAAGCCAACATACTTCCGGCCCGGCACTCTGCACAAGGACGACGGCACCACGCACTCGAGACCTTTACCTGCAGGCTCGAAAGAGCAGGAGGAATGGGTGTTGGTAGATGGAACGCCGGCGAGTTGCGTACAGATTGGACTGTACCATTACTTCCATGACCGCGGACCAATTGACCTTGTTGTCAGTGGACCGAATTATGGGAGAAATTCGACGGCAGTGTTTAGCTTGAGCAGTGGTACTCTTGGAGGTGCGCTCGAAGCTGCAGTGTGCAGACGAAGAGCAATTGCTCTTTCGTATGCATTTTTCACTAGGAACCACGACCCAGAAATCATTGCCGGGGCTTCGAGGCTTTCAGTGAAGGTCATTGAGTACCTCTACAAGAATTGGGGCCAAGATGTGGATCTATACACAGTGAATGTGCCGCTGGTAGAGAATGTAGATCAGAGAAAGGTGTTTTGGACGCATATGTTGCAGAATTATTGGGGGCAGGGTAGCTGTTTCCAGGAGGTGGAGGATGAAGATGGAAACGCAGACGAGGAAGAGGAGAGGATTAGAGAGATGGAGGGCCAGAATGGAAGCGTGGAAGAAGATGTTACGAGGCACAAGCATAAGCATTTCAAGTGGGCGCCGAGATTCACTGATGTTTATAAGTCAGTGGAGGACGCGGGACCTGGGAATGATGGATGGGCTGTGAAGGAGGGATACACGAGGTAAGATGCTCCCTGTTTTGATTTTCCAGTGAGCATATACTGACCTTTTTTTCTTCATCAGCGTCACTCCATTGAAGGCCAATTTCATGCATGCTGCAGCGGAGACGGCAGGCGAGTTGAAGCTGTGAGTTGATTATGCATAGCGGTCGGTGCATTATAGAACTTAGACTAAAACACTTCGATTTCCGCTGCTTTCAAATTGGATATTGTCTGACGAGTGGATGCGCAGGAACCAAGAAAGTGAGGAAGTTTCCCAAGGCTTACAGGAACTCTCACTCTCAAATAAACTCGCTAGGCATTTCTATGCTGTGATTGACTATGAGGATTCCTATGTGCAGCCACTGATATTAACGGCACTTGAGTCTCGCCTACCAAAGGGATCATACACACTTATATCATCCCTTTCGGAATTACCTGAACCATCAGCTCCTTTCTTACAGGTTGGAGCGTACGAATCCCTCCCTTTCGAGCACATTATGAAGCACCCTACAACCTCCACCACCAATGCCTACGTTATCCGCAAAGCTCTGATTAGGAAACACTATCTGAGTACCACAGCCTACAATTGGATCGCCAAGCACCCATCCTCAATACTAGCAACCAATCTCAAACCCTCCTGTGATTTCGAGCTCGACTATGCCGAGTTTCTTGATGAAGCTTTAGTCGAAGCCTGGGAACTACAAGCCAGCTTCCAGAGAAATGAAGGAAAAGAAGCAGCAGAGAGAGAATGGTGGATCCTGAAGCCCGGTATGAGTGACCGCGGGCAAGGGATTCGGCTATTCAGCACGGAGGAGGAGCTGCAGTCTTTATTCGAGGAATGGGAAGCTGAACGGCCGGACTCAGACGACGAAGAAGAGCAAGAAGGAGCAGAAGATTCCAAGACTACAGCTCAAGGCGATAAAGAAGATGCTAAAGGAGGAGACTACTTCGTAACCTCGCATCTCCGCCACTTCATCGCGCAGCCTTATATCCACCCACCTCTTCTCCTCCCTGGCCCATCGCCACGCAAGTTCCACATCAGAACATATGTGCTTGCTGTGGGTAGCCTGAAGATATACGTCTATAAGCAGATGCTTGCGCTCTTCGCTTCCACGCCGTATACTCCACCATGGACTTCCGCATCTCCTGATGCTTCAGCAAATACCAAAGACCTCTCCCCACACCTTACCAATACTTGCCTACAGACAGGCTCGCACGACGGCTCGGTCCTCTCTTTCTTCGATCTCCCAGAAAGCCAAGTCCCATCCTCTCAGAAGACAAAAATATTTGAACAAATATGCGCTACCGCAGGTGAAATCTTCGAAGCAGCAGCTAAATCCATGAGCATCCATTTCCAGACCCTCCCGAACGCATTTGAGGTCTTTGGACTTGACTTTCTGGTTGATGCGGAGGGAAAAGTGTGGTTGTTGGAAATAAATGCCTTCCCGGATTTTAGACAGACGGGGGATGACTTGAAGGGGGTGGTGGGAGGATTTTGGGAGGAAGTGGTAAGTGTTGCGGTTGGTGGGTTTTTTGGTGTCGAGAGGGAGAAGGAGGGAAACCAAGGTTTGGTGCTGGTGAGGAGTGTGGAATTGGGGAGGAGGTAGTGGGCTGAGGCTTCGAGGAGAAGGAATATGAGGTGGGGGCTGGCTATGTGTAGTTGGATATGGAGAATAACAGAAATAAACATGGCTCACTTGAGATCTAGGCGAGGCCATGAGAAAAGTCAAAGTCATGCAAACCTTGAGGTCAAAAGTTCATACTCGAGAAGAGGCGTACTTGAAGTGCAAAGAAACTTTTGGCGATGACAAGAGAGGATGGATCGAGTTGGGATCATGCTCTGGCCGAGTAGTCACCTTCTTATGCTTGACAGGCACTTCCTTATGCTTAACAGTCAAGAAAAGCCCGGAACAAACGTTGGCAGGAAGGCATAGCTGGCGACGTGAAAATAATGAAAGCTACACTTGGGGATAACGTTTCACAGCCCAAGGTGTCATGATCAAGGACGCATTGGATTACGGACATGTGAAAGTTATGAGATTCGGGATTCGCTCATGCTGGAAGCCAATGATCACATTATAGCACGAGTACAGACAGTTTGTAAAGGCTCGCATGTATCTAAGCAGGCACACACGTGCCAAGGGAAAGACCATAATAACAGATGAAGCAAGTCAAAAGCAATCGAACCATAGAGAAACCGTTGATCCATCCCTCACATAGCATGTACCAGGTGCATACCATTCAGATCCATTCCCAGTTCGCATACTTCTTACATCGTCCCGTAGCTAACTCCTCAAACGCCAGTCTTACTCCAGTGGTAAGAACAAGGGGTATCAAGAGCGTAAGTCGTTCCAGTAAGGGTATATGAAGACTGGAGACTGGCAATGTCCTTGTCTGTCTGTCGCTGGAGAGTCATATTCGTGAAGAGGGTATTTACTTCTTGACGGCAGCAGCCTTGGTGGTCTTGGCCTTGCCAGTACCATCAGTGCCCTTGATCTTCTTGGTACCGGCGGCCTGTGAGAGAAGGATGTTAGATTGACTTGCCAATATAAAGTGCGATCAAAGTTGATTCAAAACTCGTTGATATCGTGGAAGATGGAGAGCAAGGAAGGCTACATAAAGCTTCCACATTCCAGTAAGATTAAATTAGAAGTACCCTCCCTCACTTGAGAGGCTTGTAGAACACTGATTGTGTTGTAGGGGAGGTTACTTTTGGAACAGGGGTATCTGACGCGTCGAAACCGTATCATAACAAACAACTGCTACGTACCTTCTTCTCTGGGTTTCCAGTAACAGCGCCCTCGACCTTCTTCGCAACCCCTTTGGACTGTTGAAGAATTAGTGAACATTAATATGAAAGTTATACGGCGCATCTCACCTTGGCAGCGACGGATGTCTTCTTAGCCGGAGCAGCCTTCTTCTTGGTGACGCCGGTAGGCTTGCTTGCCTTGGTAGCAGTCGCCTTCTTCGGGCCTCTCTTCGCACCAGTGTTTGCAGTGGCACGCTTCTTGGTTGTAGTAGTAGTGGTGTCAGTGACTGTAGGGAACACTCTGGGCTTAGAGTTTCCTGTATTTGGGGTTCAGCAATTATCGAGTAGGTTACGCGCTGAGCGATATTGTGCTCTGACACGTTGGCAGGAAGGCAGATGGAGATACACACCAGTCATGGAGCGGGTGCCTTCACGAGCCATTGTTTCCTGCAAGAAAAACTGTATCAGCATTTGTTGTTGAGGTTTGCGCTGATTTGGCGCATTCAGAACGCGTCGAGAGGAGGGCAACAATGCGACCACGAACTTGGAATACACTTACGGTTTGTGGTGAGCTTGATGTGAATCGAGAAGAAGTTGATATGAGGTTCGTCGCGTAGGATAGGATGAACTTTCGAGGAAGTAGATGAGTTGATTCGACTCTTGTTGATGGTTTGTTGTTGCAGGAAATGGAAGGAGGAGGTGCAGCCAGCAGCTGGAGCGAGGTCGACCTTCTAGCCCGACCTTGATACGAGTAGCCGCACAAGGATAAAACAGCAGAAATCAGAACACTCCTGGAAGGTTTAACTTTTTGAATTATATTGATTGAAATCTAGTAATTTTATTAAATATATACAATTTATCCTCATTATAGCTTGACGTCTACTTCCCCTTCTATCTCTGTTAATGATCACGTGCGGATATCTCTCCTCACTCCCCCGCATTCGATTCACCGGGTTGTTATGATCCATAATGAACTCTTTAGCTAGACGCAAATCAAGATACCTGTGACATGTACTTTAGATCCTCAAAAGACGTTCAGTATCCATACGTTAGTATACTATATGGCAATGGATTTGGAAATAGGACTCGGGTTCACGACACAGCGTGACGATCGACCGTTTCAAGGCAATTGTCTAGACTCGGCCAGGTTTAAACCATCCAGATTTCCCCAATAACAAATCCACATACTCATTCTAAGCAAAGACAAATGCATAATAAGCTTGGAAGTGAGTATTGAAAAAAAGGGAGCTTCACTGGCTAGGGCGCTCGCTTACCGAATTTGGTAACTCGCCTACCTCACAGCTACCTAGTAGCAGAGATAAGTGCCGGCAAATTTGGACTGGCGACCTTCTTGGTTTCAAGCACGTCTTGAATGTTCCTTCAGAAAGGCAAGAAGTAACGTTCGGGCGGCCGGTGTACAGAATTGCACAACGCGGCAGCTACAAGTCCATGAAACGGGGGACGTATTGAAAATATATTCTGATGCATGAAAATCCTCGGCAAAGAAGATGTGCCAATAAAATAAAATAAAATCGAACTGCGTTTCCATTCTCAGGCCTCCGATACTACCTCTCAGACAAGCCTTGCTATCCGAGACTTATCGAGGGAATCTGCCTATCGACCCGAAAGTGAAGGCAAGGGAAAAAGTGCTGCTGGAGAAAGTCTCAATGAGTATACAAGGACTGAGAAAAAGACTCGTATGTGCTTGCGTCCATTCTCTGTGACGTCTGATATTCTCAAGTCATCTTCGGCTCCATATCTACTCCTTTCTAGTTTCGCCTATAGAATGTACATGACCATCGCCTGGAGTATTTGGGAATCGTGAAAACCAGAAATATGCACCAAGTGCGATATTATACGTGGTCAAGCTTCACCCCTCATTTTGCGGAAAAAATCCATAACCCCGGTGAAAACAACAAGTAGGATACCACCACCGGGCCCCAATCTCAGCACCTTTGGCAGGAATCCCTTGTATAAAGCTCCGAAACCTTCCTCTCTCATGACAGTTCCGACTGATGGCCAAGCCCAGTTGTACTTGGGAATTGATCCTGCAATCTTCGGGCTGTTTTGAATCCGTGACTTGACAACATCCATTGGGGTGTTGAGAATGGTGCCAACGGTACCTCCAGTAGCACCAGAAAGCAAGTCATAACCCATTTGCGTACTCTTGTTGTCCGCCTTAGGAAGGAGTGCTCGAACTTGGAAAATGCATCCAAAATAACCAGCGTTCCAGAGAACGTGTCTCCACATAGTACTCTCGAGACCATTGTACAATGCAAGAGGTCCCTCAGCTCGAACGGTCTTGACCACGCAGTCTATCATTCCAGTGTATTTACCGGCCGAGGCACGATCTTGCATACGAATCTTGACAAGCTCGAAAGGAACAACGACAAAAGCTTCGGTAGCGCCAGCAGTAGCTCCAGTAAGGATGGACAAGGACTGATTCATCTTAGCCATGCCGAATAGGTCGCGGTAAAACGATCCCCAGGCATCGTTGGCAGCAAATTTGGTAGCTCTCTTCGGCGCCTCCATCAAAATCGGTGCTTCGATTCCTCGGTATAAACGGGAGAAGCTGCGTCTCGGTCAACCTGTGTCCCTCCTGATATGTATATGACTAACACACCCTTCAGTTCTGACAATTTTCTGAAAGCAATCCATCATGCCAGTATAACCTTCTGCTCCAGCGGCTCCAGATTGTAGTTGTCTTTGTCGCAGTTAGCATCTTGCCTTGATGCAGGCTTTCCAAGTTAGATCGAGCTCACATTCTGGTCTTGACAACATCCAACGGGTACCTGCCAATTGTAATTAGCACATGGGCAGACAAATCCACAGGAATGGGGTGGGCTCACATCACCAAGATCTGCAAAAGTGCGCGATTTAGCACAAACTGAAAATTTCGAGACTCCGACTTGGTAAACTTACTTCAGATACACCTGCGATCGCTCCTGCACATTTTGTAAGCTTCAATTGCAAAGTATGCAAGAGGGGAAAGAACTTACCCGCGGCGAACTGGTAAATGAACGGCAAAGGCTTGTCGGACGACATGATTTGGGTATTTTCTGAATAATGGTGAGAAAAACTATTGCAGCAAGCTTTGAATACCAGAGATGCGCGCGGTACACGTACCCAGAAGGTCAATTGCAAGTTGGGAAAGTGTGGTGTTGTGGGGAAGTTGCGTGGGTCTTATCGAAGAATTCAAAGTTGAAGCTTCCTGCCTTTGATAGCCGGTCCTCGCGTTGGGGGGTTTCCGAGGCCCCACTAGGTAAGAGCTTTCCGGAGCTAGCGCACGTGATGCAAAATACCGCGTCTCGGGGCGGCAAACGCGTCCGGAACGCGTTCGCGAGAAAAGAACAACCGCCATGTTTACTTGTGCATAGCAACAAATGAAGACCATCATTATTCCACTCCAATTTCTCAACTGCCTGCAGATTACATGCAGAGAGTGTGAGAATGCCTCTTCAAAAATCTTTCTCGGACCAGAATCACTCTGCAAAATCAAAAGTCTGAACATCCGAAAGCGTGGGGCCATTCGACTGACTTCATATATAGCAGCAACATCGACAGCAATGGAACCGCAATAAGAGCTTCCAAGGCCAGGAGGCTTCTAAAGCTGCCTCGAAGCTGCTCCAGGAGAAACCAGCTATTCCGATCTCTGCGTCTACGAAGAACAAACTCAATTCATTCCAATTCAGTGGTCAACCCAAGAGCGGGAAAGCGCCGAAAACCGTGATCAGTCTGCTTTCCGACTATGAGAAAGAAAACGATGACCCAACGAATGATCGGCCTATGGATCTTGTGGTTGAAGAACCAAAGGCCAATACACAAGAACGACCTAAGCTACCTGAGCTCGTCAGGAAGGAGACACCATCAACTCCCGCCAGCAGACTCGCCCTACCAGATTTGATTGGAATGGGAGACATTCGGCGAGAAGTACAAGAAGTATCGCCGGATGAGCGCATAGAATGGGACCATGAGAAAGATATGGTCCATAGCTCGGCTTCGTCGTTTACTGGAATCCGAAGAATAAGAAAGCGGGCTAGGAGTTCATCGCCTACTGGTTCATCACCTGCCAGAGCTCTCGATTCTATCCTCGAATCCCAACCTGCGTCTGAATTGTGGGGTCGTTATTCTCTTAATGGTTCCAATGCTTCGACTCCTCAAGGTCCATCTGTCCCCGCTCTCGCACACATCATGCAAACATTATCACCGCAGCCTGCGAAGGAAGGAACTACCCCTCGGTCACTTTCTGGTTTTAGAAGAGCCAACAGCTGCGGGAATCAATTTCCGAAAAGGAGAAGAATTGGGGGTGTGGAGGGAGATGATGTGTTTACTGAATCTGCTACAATTGGTCCCTCGAAACTTGCCGTCCTGATCGAACGAGTGCAGGAAAGCTTGACTCAGCCCAAGCGGCCTAGTGCATCCTCTACGGCCTCCAGTTGTGGGGATCACATTCCAGAGAGACAGACACCTCAAGAACGGCCCGTCGCACATGCTGAGTTCGACGGTTGTTCCAAATCTGACCTAACGGAAACTGAGTCTCTACAGCAAGATCCACCAATTATTGTCAATCAACCACCAGCACAATCAAACTCTTCGGATTATGGAGACTTTGATGACGATGAGCTTGATGCGAGTCTACTAGAAGTATTCGACTCGAGACCTGACGCCTTTCTTACCGAGACTATTATCAAGCCAACGTCAAGTTTAGCCCTTGATCCACCACCGAACGAGCCTCAGCCTCCAGTGGAACGGCAACTTCCACCACGGAAGGTAGAGTCTGACGAGTTTGATGATTCTGATGAGGATTTGTTTGAGAATATCGCTTCTCAATTTGACAAGCGGAGGTCGCCTGAAGCGAGATCGGCTGCACCCTCAAGGTTTGCTAGGCAGCAAGGTAGCTTGCAGGACGCTGGGACGGGCTCCGACGACGAATTTGGGGATGGCGGCCTAGATGAACATGATTTTGTTACCGCAGAGGCAACAGCCACTCAGCCTATACAACAGACAGCTAATAGTCTTTTACCTGTACGTTCGAGATATCCATAGCGAAATACTATCATCATTTGCTAAGATCCCTTCAGTCAACCAACAAAATGGAAGTCCACAAAACGCAAGCCATCCAACGATACTTGGTCACCACTCTCCTTGACTCTGAGTACGAGACTAGTAATGGACGTACGCAGCCAGAAAAGGTAGACTGACTCAAAACTTTCATTCGTTTCGGCTGCTGATAATACAGATCTTGATTCTCCAAGCCGAGGGGACAAAGACGACAAAGATTATCCACCTCCGAGAGACTTGGATGAGAACACCTGTGACGCTGAAAGCATATGTCCACATCATCGGCGACTTCGATCGTGACAAGCGATGCATAGTCGATGACAACAGCAACTTGCTGATCTTACATCCGGATCATCTCATCTCTTCAACAGTCGTGGCAGACTCGTTCGGATGTACTCGTCGTGCCGTTCTACAAGACAGAGTCAAGGCTACCAGTGACTCCAGTGCTCCACTTGTTTATGGGACGATCCTACATGAGATTTTTCAAGAATCCATGCTTGAAAATCGATGGGATACCGAATGGTTGACCAAGCTCATTCAAACCATCGCTACGAGGCATCTCGAGGATCTTTATACGATCAAATTGCAGGTTCCTCAAGCGATGGAGTATTTGCTAACCCGAGTTGAGGAGCTTCAATCTTGGGCTGAGCTATTTGTAGCCTCTCAGCCAAAGGTTTGTTTTCATGTTTATCTTGCATTCATGTTCGCTAACACTTTACAGGCTGAAGCAATCGTGAAGACAGGCAATGGAGGGACAGCGAAAATGTGCGTTAGCAAGCTCCTTGATGTTGAAGAGCATGTCTGGTCGCCTATGTATGGACTAAAGGGTAATATTGATGCTACGGTTCAAGTCACAATGCAGGATGGACATGAGCAACGAACTTTGACGGTTCCATTCGAAGTCAAGACCGGCAAGAACCCAAGTCCGGCGCATCGTGCTCAGACTGCCCTGTACAACCTCCTCTTGTCTGATCGATATGATATTGAGATTGCCTACGGTATCTTATATTATATGGAGACCTCCGACACAATTAGAATTCCCGCAATTCGGCGCGAACTCATCCACATGATCATGCAACGAAATGAGCTTGCTTGTTTCGTTCGCGAACGACACGCTCAACTTCCACCTATGTTGAAGAAGGAAAATATATGCAACCGATGCTATGCTAAAGTTCCTTGTTTCATCTACCACAGGCTTGCCGATGACGGCACTGGAGAGACGAGTGGCCTGAAAGGGAAATTCGATGAGGTTGTGAAGCACCTCACTCCGAAGCACGAGGAGTTTTTCCTCAAGTGGGACGATCTTCTCACGAAGGAGGAAAAAGAAGCCCTCAAGTTTCGACGAGAATTGTGGACCATGCTTAGTTCTGAGCGTGAGAAGCTGGGCAGGTGCTTTTCGAACGTGATCATTGAACCTGGATCTGCTTATGAGGACACGACCGTTACCAGGAAAATCAACCGTTACAGGTACACCCTCGTGAAACAAATCATACCAGCGGGTTTCTCCTTCATCGAGTCACAGATTACCGTTGGTGAGCCAATAGTCATATCAGACGAAAAGGGTCATTTCGCACTCGCAAATGGTTACGTCACAAAAGTGAGGAAGCATTGTATCACTGTTGCGGTCGACCGTCGGTTGCACAATGCCCGCATCCGGCAGCCTGGTTTCGACGAGCTTGATAATCAAGTCTTTGCCAGCATCATGGAAGTAGCCCCTGAAGGGTCTCTGATGGAAGATGTGAAGGGCAAGATTGTTGAGGAGCCAATCAAGTATAGACTCGATAAGGATGAATTCAGCAATGGCATGGCAACAGTCCGGAACAACCTAATCCAGGTCATGGCGGATGGCCCTTTTGGATCCCGTCAAATCCGAGGTCTGGTCGTGGATCTCAATGCGCCTCGATTTAAAACACAAGCCACGGCCTATGCCCTAAAGGACGGCGAGTCCATCAACATCGACCAGAGGCGAGCAATTGAGAAGGTGATGAGTGCAGAGGACTACGCTCTGGTTCTTGGCATGCCTGGGACTGGGAAGACAACTACAATTGCTCATATCATCCGAGCATTGGTATCCCAAGGGAAGAGCGTTCTCCTGACTTCCTACACACATACAGCCGTCGACAACATTTTGTTGAAGCTAAAGGATGACAACGTTCCAATTCTGAGGTTGGGAGCATCAGCAAAGATCAACCAAGAAGTACAGGAATTTGCGACTCTTGCAGCAACGACAAAGAGCTCTTTCGAGGAGATCAGAAGTGCATGGCATGATACTCCTGTTGTGGCAACAACTTGCTTGGGTATCAACCATGCTATTTTCAACGAACGTACATTCGATTACTGCATTGTTGACGAAGCTTCTCAAATTACTCTGCCCGTATGTCTCGGACCTATTCGGCTTGCACGAACATTCATTCTCGTTGGCGACCACAATCAACTTCCGCCTCTCGTCCAGAATGAAGAAGCTCGTGCCGGCGGTCTAGATATCTCTCTCTTCAAGCACTTGTCTGACATGCACCCAAGTTCAGTCGTCTATCTGGAACACCAGTATCGCATGTGCAAAGATGTTATGGCTCTCAGCAACAATTTAATCTACAACGGACGTCTCAAATGCGGCAGTCAGGAAGTTGCTCAACGCAGTATTGCGATTCCTAACATGGACAGCCTCTGGAACCACCATTACTCGCCCTCGACAATATCTCGCACCCAGAAGTCCTTCTGTCTAGGTCCAACGAGAGGCACATGCTGGATCCGCGACCTTATGGATCCAGATACGAAGGTCTCATTCATTAACACGGATCCTCTCCTTCCCGAATCCCGTGAAGAAGCAAAAGGAAACCGTATCGTGAATCCCACAGAAGCCACCATCTGCGTCCAGCTCGTCGAGTCACTCCTCAGCGTTGGCATTCCCGCATCAAGCATTGGCGTGATGACCCACTACCGCTCCCAGCTCGCGCTCCTCAAAGATTGGCTCAAAAAGCAGCCTGAGGTTGAGATGCATACCGCAGATCGCTTCCAAGGCCGTGATAAGGAAGTCATCATCCTCTCTCTCGTGCGCAGCAACGAAGCTAAATCCATCGGCGAGCTGCTCAAGGATTGGAGAAGAATCAACGTCGCGTTCACGAGAGCGAAGACCAAGCTGCTGGTTGTGGGGAGTAGAGAGACGCTGAAGGGTAATGGACCGAATTCGAATGGAGAGGAAGAGATGGTGGCGCGGTTTGTGAAGTTGATGGAAGAGAAGGAGTGGATATTTGATCTACCCCCAAGTGCCCTGAATGATCATCTTTTCGTGGTGGAGGAAACGCAAGCGGAGCCAAGTGGGATGAGTAGGCCGGCTCCAACACAGAAGGGATTGATTAAGATTGAGCTTGAGGCGAGAGGCAGTAAGAAGCTCTTGGTTGGGTATGAGGATAACACCAAGCAGAACTTTCTGCTTGAGTATGATGATGTCAACAAGGAGAATGTCCCTAGGAAGGTGGCTGGCAATGCGACGAGGCATCAGCCGAAAAAGATTGCGGGACAAAAGCCTTTCAAAGTTCCCAGGATGAGCGTCTTGAGTGATGTCCTTAATGACGCGATGGGCTGATAGATTGCTTCTATTGGCTATTGTATACAGGATTGGTGCAGGAGTCTAGGGTATGCATTATTCTGAATATTGCCTTGGGTCACATTGGAGGATACAGTGAGATTAGGATTATGTGTTAGGGTTAGACACGAATGAACAAGATTCATCAACGACTGTCAGCTCCATCCAAGATCCCATGTGCCGGGACTCGCTTTCGTGACAAGTCTTCGTAGTCTTCTGGGTTAATGGGATCGAAACTATACCATAGTCAGCTCTTAATTCCCCACACTTAACGCCAGAACAAGAAAACAACCCACCCTTGCTCGCCGACAATCTCCTTTGTGTACTTCTGTAGTTGTTCTAATTGCTGCACACATCCGGTCAAACTCTGACTGTATGAATAACTATATACTTGCGACCATTTCCTGCTTCCCTTCTCGGACTCGATTTTCGAGACATCCGGGTTTGCTGCTTGTTCGGCTTCGATCTCTGCCATATGATCAAGGAGGCGTTTGCGGGCTGCTGCGGCGGAGGGCAGATACCGTGGGACTTTCATGCCACCTCTCAGAGCTCCAGCCAGGACATACAGATTCATGAGGATAGCAGCCACGGCATCTCGACGATATACGAGCAAGCTTTCGATAGCCTGCTCGTTATCGGACATGTAATGCGGATGGAAGAACAGTGAAGATTGCCGAACGGCAACCAGATATTCGAAGAAACGCTCGCAGCCGTCAATGAGTGCAGAGTAAGGCAGTGGATTGAAGGGGCCGCGGAGGCGGATCTCATGACGTGTCAAAGCCATGAGCTGGCGAATGCGGACGAACCCTTCACGGAGACGACCTTCGAGCATCTCTGATCGCTCGATATCCTCAGGTCCTGGAGGTTCCCCTTTTTCATAGTAGACGTATTTAGCTACCACACCGCGATAGATGATGCTGGAGTAGATGAGCATAGATGAGAGGGCTTTGCGGAGCTCGTGTCGTGCGACGAATGGCCAGAGGATCCAATTCACAATGACAGCCGCAACAACGCCGACAACGAAAGCCAGTCCTCGAGTCCAAGCAATTTGGACAACAGATGGCAGACCATCAGCTGCTTTGGCGCCAAGGGAGACAGCGACAAATGATATGCACCCGACAATGCCTGAGCGAGGATGGTTGCTTTGAGTGAATCGGTAGATCATTGGGATCATGTAGATAGCAGCGAAGACTGCCATCACATATGGGTTGCCATAATCAGAACCATAAGCTAGACCTCCCCAGACGGCTCCCAGAATACCGCAGAATGCTCGGGTTACAAGATCTTGGACGTTTCCGCCGACTCTATGACTGATATTAGCTTCCACCAGATCATAATGTGCTTTGCAATGATGACGATGATCCTGACAAAAAGGTTCGTATTTCCCAGCCTTCCACGAGTCTAGTATTCGAGGTATTTAACCACAGGACTGATAAAATAGAAAGGGATCTCAAAGGTAGAACGAGAGCTAGGAAATCAGATACTTGCCTTGGATGCATCATTACCCAAACCAGGACAACAGCCCACCAGCTTTCGTTTTCATTCCACCATATCCGACTTTGGTCTAACCAAGCAGGAATAGACAGAAGCGAGGTCACAATAACAACCTTAAGAGCGAATCTTGTCTCAAATCCCTGAAGTCGATGTAGCACCACCCACAGTTTGTACCGAAATCGTTGCTTATTTGTAGCGTGCGAGTTTCGATCCATGGCAACGTCTTCCTCTTCTTCGTATTTGCCTATGGTCTCTGTCCGCTCAACTCCTTGCTGTGGAGCAGCTTGCCCTTTGGGCTCATGTCGACGAGAAACAGGTTTGTATACGTTGGCCATTCCTCTCATGGTTCTCGCAAGCTGTGTTTGACTTCTGAAATAGAAACCGGCGGTCACACCTCCACGATCATGGCGGACCTGTGCATTTGTTCGTTGGAGAGCTTTGCTGAAAGGGTACGAGGGGAGGTAGACCGTCCAACCTCGATGTTTCTGCTGCATTTCCATCACTTTAACCAGCAGTGCTTCCGTGCTGGTAGCAGCCTGTCTGATCGGATGGACGAAAAGGAAGAGTTCGACCACTTCGGGATGGTCTGAGTAGGTTGGTGGCAAGTTCGGATTATCCATCAACGTCCCTTCTTCCTGATCATATCTGATCATGACCTTTCGGATCTTCGTCAGAGAGCTAAGAATATCCGTTGATACATCTTTTGGCGGCCCTAGGTACCTCCTATATCCTGACATTTCCATCAAAACTGCATCACATCTTTCGAGTGACGATCTCATACAAGAAAGTAACTGCGCAGTGGGATCTGCTAATTTACTAGCCACTAACTTGAATGCTCGTTCCTCTGAACTGGTCCGCACCAGCGGAGGTCGGTCCTCGGGCCTGTCAATGTCGATAACGACATCAGGCTTATTCATTGGATCCTCGATATAGGACTCTGCTGGGCCAGTCGGTTGTGCAACCGAGTTTTTTCGTCTAGCATCTAAGTCGTCTGATTGACCAGCATCTGAAGCATCATCTTCATGGCTCCTATTCCTATCAAACTCATCAAATAGCTGAGATTCCATCTTCAAAGAAAGCAGAGATCGGACGACACCTTGAAGAAGATTCCGCAGTGTCGTGACATCAGACGGTTTGAAGCGTGTCACAGAGATGTCCAAGATGAGATCTCTGTGAGCTTGTGATAGGTTGACAAAGGTCCATGCCAATTTCCTATGCAGTGTGATATTATCCGGTTGTGGAATGAGAAGCCCCTCTTGCATTACTTCAAAGGCGTTATGCAGTGCCACAGCCAAAGGTCTAGATCCAGCATCGGGAAATACGGTACAGCAAACAACTAGACAGAGTGCTTGACCTAAGACCCAAGGTATTCCGTAGCTAAACAGCTTCCGCCACGCAACGCTTTCAGAAGTATCCGCTAGACAAGTGTAACTGATGGCAATCCCGGCACAGAGTACCAGCTGATACATTCTAATGTAGTAAGAACGCAGAGCGGCAATAGCACCCATAAACAGAACCAGGAAGGTCGCCAGGATGCCGCCATATCCTTTTCTTGCTACAGTCGTGGAGTCTGAGAGCCAGAGAGCGAAGGCTCCCCAACCCAAGCCTGTGGCCGTACCAATTATAGTGAGAAATGCACCATCAATTTGAGCTCCAACTGTACGCCCAGGATGATTGATTATGGTGGACAGTACCATAATGTAACTGTACCGACCCAGCCATGTGCTGACTGATGGAATAAGACAAAGGATATAAGCAACGAAGAAAGCCAGGAATGACTTTGCCAATTTGATGCCTGCCCTGGTGGTCGTGACTGTCCGTGCAACACCTTTGATGTCATGCCATTGCTTTGGCAAGAAATTCTTTGGAGAAAGAGGATGATTCTTTTTGAATGCAGCTGGCAGTGTGTATTCTGCGTCCCTCAACAGATCCTCACGATCGACTTTGGACGGCTTGAAAAAAGAAGCATCGAAAAAGCCATCCCGTAATTCTTCAACACCATAGGTCTCCAGATCAAGATTGAGATCCCGCAGAAGGCTTTCCAGGTGGCTATGGCTCATGCTTGCACGCGGTGTACCGGGTGTAGAGCTACCAGGGGTCCTAAGAGAGACTTTTGAATGCCGAGGGCTTTGTCTCAATGATCCCATGTAGATGCTGGAGGCCGGACGCCTCGCTTCTGGAGGTTGAAGACGGACATGTCTTGCATTTGGATCAGAGCCTTGGCTCCTTGATTGTCGTCGCCGGTGCAGGCGAGAACCACTGCCGTGAGTGCTCAAACCGGCTGCTTGCGTTCTCGTGCCGAATGACGGCTTTGGGAAAAACAATTGAGGTGGCTCCTCTGCACTATTGTCTTTCGAGGATATCATTGAGAAAAGACACTATGAGGCACAGTCACAACTCGTTTGAGGCATCGCAAGACTCATAATATTTATCAAGTTCTCATAGGCCATGATAAGCCGCTCAGTGAAAAAGTTTAAGAGGCAAAAGTTGGTTTCGGAAGCCATGAGCAAATAGTTAGCACCACATCGGTTAGCGCTTCCGCAGGGTTCTCCGTAGATTGACCAGGGATGTGGCAACGCGACTTCAACTTATTCTCTTTTCTCGACAACAGCAAGAGGTTGACTCAACTCAACAAAGTCACGATGGACAGTCGACTTGGCTCTGCTCCCACTGTGGTCAGATCAAATGGCCCACAGGTAGTGAGTCTTGTTGATTCTGACGACGATGAGCCTCTTCGCAGCGCGCTCCTGACTACGGCAACCTCGCAACGTGTCAGTGGCAGCAATCCCTTGACGGGACTTGAGATTCCTGATGATTCCGACAACGAGTCAGGTGCCGAAGACGAAGACGAATATGATGAAATTGAGTCTCTTTTAGAGGACGCAATTCAAGAGATCGAAGAGCTGGGCGATGAGTCTCTCGTTGGTGGTAAGTTACGCTCTGAAACTCCATTATGACGCGCTAAAAATAGCATAGATTCTCCAGACTCTTGCACTTTGGAGGAAGCTGTTGCGTTCCGACAACAACTGCGCGACATTGGCCCTGTTGAATTCTGCAGAGCCACTGTCGAGGCTGGCACCATTACCGCAAAGAAACTTCTCTCTGCTTTCGGTCTCAGGCCACCCCATTTCCTGGACGGGTCACCTGACGACGCATACTATGGCTTGCTAAGTCTTGCAATCAGCCGCGAGCTGTCCAAGCGGATCAAACTGCCACAGTACAACACTATCGATGATGCCGTCGATCTTATCAAGAAGTCAAAGAATATCATTGTTCTCACGGGCGCTGGTATATCTACCTCGCTTGGTATTCCCGATTTCCGATCTAAGGATATTGGTCTCTATTCGAAGCTTGAGCACCTCGGTCTCAACGACCCGCAAGAAGTCTTCGATATCAGGATCTTCAGGGAGGATCCGAGCGTGTTCTATCAGATCGCGCGCGATATTCTGCCCTCTACTGACCGCTTCACTCCCACCCACGCTTTTATTCACCTTCTCCAGCAAAAGGGAAAGCTTCTCACCAATTACTCACAAAACATTGACAACATCGAGTCGGTCGCGGGTATTCTGCCGGAGAAACTAATACAATGCCACGGCTCTTTCGCTACCGCCTCTTGCGTCGAATGCAAGTACCAAGTTCCCGGCGAGGACATTTTCCCCGACATCCGAGCTGGCAGAATTCCGAAATGTGACCGCTGCTTCGCGAAGCTCAAAGCTCCCACCGTCATGAAGCGCAAGCGTTCTGCCAACGGCCAAGACAAGAAGCGTCGCCGCGGTGATCAGGACAGTTCTGATGAGGAAGACTATGACAGTCCGCAAGTAGGAGTGATGAAGCCCGACATCACGTTCTTCGGCGAGCCGCTCCCAGACCGCTTCTCAGAGCGCCTTACCAAGCACGACAAGGACCTTGTCGACTTGGTCATCGTCATCGGCACTTCTCTCAAAGTCGCTCCCGTCTCCGAAGTTGTGCCTTACCTGCCAGCGCACATCCCGCAAATGTACATCTCGCGTACCCCCGTTTCGCATGTCAATTTTGATGTAGATATGCTGGGCGATTGCGACGTAGTTGTGGCGGAGCTGTGTCGTCGCGCCGGGTGGGATTTGAACCATGAAATGGTGCCCGAGAATCAGAAGGTGGAGATCACGCTGCAGGAGGGCTTTACGAGTCGTCACAAATTCACGGCCCGAGAAGAAAAGTGAGGGGTAGATGAGCTCTCTTTGTGGCTGTGAAGGAGGATACGACTCTTCGACTTTTCGTTTGCTAGGAATCATGATTTGCTTGCTTGGCGTTCAGTGAGCACTGAGCGACTGGGAATTGCTTTTAGACCGACTGATCCACCAAGGGCAGCATCGTTTGACTTTGTATGATTTTCTCGACACACTCTCGACGTTGACATCGGCAGGTTGATTCCTGCCGGTTGCTTTTACATGGCATTGCGTTTCCTTGTTCTTTCCATCGAGAATTAGACTAGGAGAGGAAAACGGATTTTTTTTTGCTTCTGCTGTCATACTTGCATCACATCAATGTATAAAGGCATTAGAAGACCCTTGAGTGCACTATGACATGGCTGTGATTGTTAACTTTAAACTATGGAATATGTAATCTTATAAGAGAGCATTGAAGATCGAAGGCCACGGATAGATCATCCAGGTGACTTCATCATTCCTACTAATGTTCTGCGAAACTGTGAAACTGTGAAACTGACAACGAGAAATCGTCAATCATATGCGTAATACATACTCAGCTCCATATATGCCTCCTACTTGATACTGTCAAACTCTTGGCACATTGCCATGGTCTTGACATTTCTCATTCAGAATTTCATGAAATGTGACAGCGCTTCAAGAGACGCTCGTACTATAATGCTTCTAAAATATCAAATTTTGAATTTGTATCCTTAGATATGAGACTTCAAAGACGACCGGCACTTACACTATCCGCGACACAGCCGCAAACTCTCAATGTCGCTCATCATGAATCATCAACGAGACTCCGGCACTTCGAGCTTGGCACAAACAACTCCGGAGGCAAATCTCGAATCTTGATCTGTACATCACGAGAATTTAGATATTGGAAGCGTGCAGATACGAAGGTACGTACCCATCGCAGCTGAGTCCAAGGCTCGTGACGCGCACAAGGAGCTGAGCCCCTTTTCGCCACGACAACACCAGCATCAACACCAACCCCTGATCGAGATTGCAACTTCTTTCTGCCAGAAAGAATGCCTTGGAGCCTGCTCGCTTATCTGCAGTGGAGAGCTGGAGATCTGCCGCTAAGCCGTTACGTTGAAAGTCTCTTTGATTAGTGTGATGGCGGTGTGGGGGCGAGAACTCGACGCAAAGTTTGCCAAGGCTGAAACATTTTGTGTGAAATTTTTGTGCAGAGGCGCTGCTTGGCGAGTGATAAAGTTACTCGGAGGTGTTCCACTTTGGAAGTTTTATCGGACAAGACTTGGGAGAGTGGGAGGTTGGCAACGAAGGGCCAGGACACGGCGGATAAAGTCCGAGGAGGGATGGTAAGCCAAGGGGTGCCAAGGGGGCAATTGCTGCTCGGCGGAGGGTCGAGAGCAGGTTCTCAAGTCTTGATTTCGAGATTTTGTGAGATAAGAAAGTTCTTCATATGTTGTGGCCACTTTTGTCAAGGGGCGATGCAGCAAGGAAGAATTGAAAGTGGAGGAGATCAGCCTTCTAGATGGCGACTTATCAATAGTGAGGCATAGTTGCGAACTCAGCCTCGCGAATTTGCGTGGTCTCCGTCAGAAGGTCGCTGGCTTCGTGACCGCGGCTGCGACGTTTTGATATCCAGAAGGGGCAAGCGGAGGAGATTTGCCGGGGCGGAGATTCTGGTCGAACTATATCGTTGGATGTTGAGATTATTTGATGCGGCCAGAAGCTAGGTCTCTCACGTAGGTGGAAAGCTTCGAGAACTCTGGCCAACAGAAAGTGTGGAGCATCATGACGGGGCGGCGCTACTGTACGTGCGACCAGTTGATGACCTGATCCGCCATCCAGATATCTTCTGAGCTTGGTTGGCCAAGCTCCCAAGAAAATGCTCTATGTACCGCGCTCTAAAGGGAAACTTTGTACTGGATGCAACTGGAGCGGAAGAGTCGGGGATAGTCCTCGAACTGTGAAAGAACAGGAGCATCCCAGAGCGAGGAGTAATGGTCTGGTGGACGTTGTTGGATAGAGGCGATGATTCAAGTGCAATGATGGATCGAGGAGTGGAAGCATGATATGCGGAAAGTGGTGATCTGCCCTGATTTATTTTATGGAAATTTTTATTCTTTTTCTCATGTCTTTGATTGCTGTTGACGACGCAGAATGATCAAAAGAGGACCGAAAGTGTTGGTTCCGGCTGACACCCCTGTCCGGCCAGGCATTAAGTGGGCCCATAAATAGCTTGTTCCATCGTCGAATTTCAACGCGAGCATTCAGGAACATACAGAATTCCTCATTTGAAGGAATTCTAGAGGTATCAAATTGTTGCCACGACTTAGTAGACTCGAGATACTATCCTCGAAGAGTTATTCCATGTTGTTTCCATAGCCGCTGGAGAGTTTTGCGCGGAAGCTTAAGGTTCAAGGATCAGTCTTGGCATTGAGGCAGTGCACTCGGGGCGCTACTTCGTCTTGCCCCCTCCGAGTGGCATGGGGCCATGGACTCCTGTTGTATTCAAGACCAATCGAAAGAGGCCCAAGATCTGTCTCCGACTGAAGACTTCTTAGGTTCAACGGTTTCCCATTCTTGACATTCAATGCCATAGTTTACCTTCGATTCCAACAGCTGGTCGCCGAAACAGCGTCTGGATGGAATGTTGAACCTTCTCCAAGTCTGCTGTTGAACAACGAGGTAAGACCCAATTTCGATATCGAAATCCTCCGAGAATCCCAGGGTGCAGGCAGGGTTTCCTGGCGGCTGTTTGATGTGCACCACAAGCAGGTGAGAACTGAAGAACTCATTCCACCTACTTCTTCAACAAGAAGAGGTGCGCCCATCCATCGACCAACCGTCTCTTGTTTCGACAAACAAATTGCTTGTGCACCCGCATCATATCTGCCAGAGACGACCCACCGAGATCGTTCAATTTGTCGCATTGCAGTCCGCCTACTTGGCTCCTCACCGCATCCGCTTGAAGTGTTGTCTAGAACTGTTAGATTGGGAGAGTCTTTAGCTTATATATTTCTGGGCAGAGCCTAATGACCACCTCTTAAAAGTCGACACAGCCCCCCTCAGATGCATACGAGACTCGCGCCTCAGAAACCAACGAACTACCGGCCAAGGCTTTGTGCCTCGGGCTGTGAGCTGACGACTCGAGAAGACGAGCCTTCCAAATCCAGTAGTACTGTTGGCAATCAATATGACTGGTCCAAGTCCATCACCAAGCCCAGGACGGAGGCAACGGGCGTGAGTAATCCCGTATATCATATACATCTGCGCCAGCCTTACTGACCATGAACAGACCTACAATCACCATCGACACATCTGCTGTCAGTAACATCAGCCCACCTCAAGACATGGAGAGCGACGCATTGGCTTTGAGAGCATTGCCTAACTCACCATCCACTTTACAGGGTGAACCATCAAGCCTGATTGCGAACGATGGAGCAGGAACCTCCAACCATAGACCACACCACGCAAGCCATAGCAGCCAGGCGAGTCGAATATCAATACCGGAACTGCGAGGATCGGCCTCTTTTGATAGCAGGGACAGTCGGCCAACCTCGCCGCACAATGTATCGTCGCCTACGTCTACAGGAGGAGACAAGTCAACTGGGTTCCTCGCCGTGCCCGGGTTGAGATCAAGACAGAACTCGATAGAGTCAGACGATGGGAGTCACTCGAAGACGGATTATAGTGGGGAGACTTTTGCGAACAGTTCGCAGTCAGATAGGGATCGAGCGTTTGGGAAGCCTCCTGGAAACGACGATATTATGAATGATAATGAAGCGTTGAATCCTGATCCTAATACAGAGGACGATTTCAAAGTCGACCACAACAGCTTCGCCTTTTCGCCCGGACAGCTCAACAAACTCATCAACCCGAAGAGCTTGTCAGCTTTCTATGCCTTGGGAGGTCTTGCTGGATTGGAGAAGGGGCTTCGGACAAATAGGAAATCTGGTTTAAGTGTTGACGAGACCGATTTGGATGGCGTTGTGTCTTTCGATGATGCCACAGCCGCTGCTCGCAAGCCCACAGCGACGGATTCGAAGGCTCCTATGGCGAGAGTTGATTCGAGGGAATCAAATGTCTCAGTTAGGGGGGCTCCAGCACCATCAGCAGAAGAGTCATTTTACGACAGAAAGCGAGTTTTCAAGGACAACCGGTTACCAGAGAAGAAGGGCAAGAGTCTGTTGCAGTTGATGTGGATCACTTACAACGACAAGGTTTTGATTCTTCTTTCCATTGCAGCCGCAATTTCTTTGGCGGTCGGCTTGTATCAAACCTTCGGAACCAAACATGATGCTTCGAATCCGCCAATCGAATGGGTTGAGGGAGTAGCTATCATTGCGGCTATTGTGATTGTGGTTGTGGTTGGATCTTTAAATGACTGGCAAAAGGAGCGGCAATTTGTCAAGCTGAACAAGAAAAAGGAGGACCGCAATGTTAACGTTACTCGATCCGGAAGAATGCGGGAGATATCTGTTTTCGATGTGTTGGTTGGAGATGTTATGCATCTGGAGCCTGGAGATATGATTCCTGTGGACGGCATTTTCATTGAAGGGCACAATGTCAAGTGTGACGAATCCCAAACTACGGGCGAGTCCGATTTGATCCGAAAAAGGCCGGCCGATGAAGTTTATGCAGCCATTGAGAACCACGAGAGCATTCGCAAGATGGATCCATTTATTCTCTCGGGTGCTCAAGTCACTGATGGCGTTGGCACTTTCCTGGTCACCTCTACAGGGGTCAATTCTAGTTACGGGAAGACTCTCATGTCTTTACGAGAAGACCCAGAAGTTACGCCACTCCAGTCGAAGCTCAACACCCTGGCAGAGTATATCGCAAAGCTCGGTGGAGCGGCTGGTCTACTGCTCTTCGTCGTTCTGTTCATCGAGTTCTTAGTCCGTCTACCACACAATCACAACACGCCAGCCGAGAAAGGTCAAGAATTCCTCCAGGTATTCATCGTTACTGTTACCATCATTGTGGTGGCTGTACCGGAAGGCTTACCCCTCGCTGTGACGCTTGCACTGGCTTTCGCGACCACTAGAATGCTTAAGGACAACAATCTTGTTCGACACCTGAAGGCTTGCGAAGTAATGGGGAATGCTACCACTATTTGCTCCGACAAGACCGGCACGTTGACGGAAAACAAAATGACGGTGGTGGCCGGAACACTAGGAACAAGCTCACGATTTGGCGGCATAGTCGATACGTCCGACGACGGTCCCAAGAACAAAGGAAAGAATGTTCAACCCGAAGTTGTCGAGAATGTTTCCCCTCAAGAAGTTGTCAAATCTCTCAGTACCGGAGTCAAATCTCTTCTCATGGATTCTATCGCCATCAATTCTACCGCATTCGAGGGAGAAGTTGATGGTGCAATCGGCTTTGTGGGATCCAAAACCGAGACTGCCCTGCTCACATTTGCCAGAGACTTCCTAGCGATGGAATCTGTTGAACAACAGAGATCAAATGCAACCATCATCCAACTTGTTCCCTTCGATTCGAGCCGGAAATGCATGGGTGTCGTTTTGCAATTGGAGAACGGCAAGTACAGACTCTGTGTTAAGGGAGCTTCCGAAATTCTCCTGGAGAAGTGTGCATACATCATTAGGGATCCTACAAAGGAGCCCGCAAGTTCTTCAATGACCGATGACAACCGCCAGACGCTCACAAATCTGATCGACAACTACGCCTCCAGATCTCTACGAACAATTGCTATGGTATACCGGGACTTCGACAGATGGCCTGCCAAAGGTGCTCGCCTTGTTGAAGGCGATCGAAGTGAGGTTGTTTTTGAGGATATCTTCAGACAGATGGTTTTATTGAGCATTGTTGGTATTCAGGATCCCCTTCGCGAAGGTGTCGCCGACGCTGTGAGGACTTGCCAAAAGGCTGGTGTCGTTGTTCGCATGGTTACTGGAGACAACATGACGACAGCGGAGGCCATTGCTTCTGAGTGTGGCATCTACACCTCCGGCGGAATCATCATGGAAGGGCCGGCTTTTCGAAAGCTTAGCAAGTCGAAGATGGATCAGATCATTCCTCGCCTTCAGGTTCTTGCAAGATCCAGCCCCGAGGACAAGCGAATTCTTGTAAAACGTCTCAAAGATCTCGGCGAAACCGTTGCCGTTACTGGTGATGGGACGAATGATGCGCCAGCTTTGAGGACAGCTGATGTTGGATTCTCGATGGGTATTACTGGGACTGAGGTTGCTAAGGAAGCTTCAGCCATCATTCTCATGGATGACAACTTCAAGTCAATTGTCAAAGCAATGATGTGGGGCCGAGCAGTTAACGATGCGGTGAAGAAGTTCCTGCAATTCCAAGTCACTGTCAACATTACAGCTGTTTTGTTGACCTTTATATCAGCGGTTTCTAGCAGTTCCGAAGAGTCTGTCCTCACGGCTGTTCAGCTACTATGGGTTAATCTCATCATGGATACCATGGCGGCTCTCGCACTTGCCACTGATCCTCCTTCCGACAGCATTCTCGACCGGAAACCAGATCCCAAGTCGGCACCTCTCATCACTATCACGATGTGGAAAATGATCATTGGAGAGGCTCTTTATCAACTCGCCATTACTTTACTTCTCTACTTTGGGTCATACACTATCCTCTCTTACCAGTCGGAACGTGAGATAGCTCAAGTTCCAACCCTTGTCTTCAATACCTTCGTCTGGATGCAGATCTTCAATCAATGGAAGTAAGTAAACTCTGTCTCCACCAAGATTGAGTTTTGTTGACATATTCTAGCAATCGCCGCCTCGATAATAAATTCAATATATTTGAGGGCGTCACTCGCAATTGGTTCTTCATGGCCATCAATGTTGTTATGGTTGGTGGACAAGTCATGATCATATTTGTTGGAGGGAAAGCATTCAACGTCGTCCGACTGAACGGCGCTCAGTGGGCCTATTCCATTGTTCTTGGCTTTCTGTCCATTCCCATCGGCGCTGTTATTCGTCTCATTCCCGATGAACTCCTTCTGCGATTGATTCCAGAGTCTCTAAAGAGACGACCAAAGGGACCTCAAGTCACTATCTCGGATGAGGAGGAGCATTTCCGATTCCCTAAGCCGCTAGCAGATGTCAAGGAAGAGCTCAGCTTCCTCAAGCGTGTCAAGGGTGGTCGCTTGAACAACCTCAAGTTTGCAATGCAGCAGACTCGTGACCAATGGCTTCCACGTTCCCGAAGTGGTTCTCGCTCGAGAAGCAATTCGATTCCGCAGACTCCGAGTCGCGAGTCGCAAAGAGAGGATAGCTTTGGCACAAGTGGACCTGTTAGCACTCCGGAGTCTCGCAAGCGTGCCAGAAGCAATCGCTCTCGGTCGAACTCCGTTTTGGGAGCAACCACTGTTATGGCAGGAATCATTGCTGGCAGTGTTGCCGGTTGGTCACCAATTGAACGCAACTACAGTGATAATGACTCGATGAGATGGACACGAGGTCGGGGTCGGACAGAGCTTGAATCCAGAAATGATGTCGAGATTCACCCCGGAACCAAGTCTGATGACCCAGTCATTACCGACGATCCACATCACCTTGATGCCCCTCCGAGTCAGATTGAGCAGATCACTCCCGCTGCTCCTGTTCCGGGCTTGAGCATTCCTCAGCCGCCATCAAAAATAGCCAGGCCAGATACATGAAATCCGCCCTTCTAAACTTCATGAGTCTCGTAACTCAACCAACCTTTTTTTTTTTTTTTTTACCGCTAATCGACCTCTCTGGCAACCGTGTACACTATATCCACCGTCGGCGCTTCCTTTTGTACATAATACCTCTCGGCGCATTTAGAGTTCTCTTTACTATCGGGTAGCTCGCATTCACGGCATTACATGGCGTTGTTGGCAGTCCTACGTCGGCTTTCGCTTTTCCAAAAACGCGTGTATACATTGTATTGTTTTGCATAATGCATTTCTGCGAGCGCGCGGGATGCAAGCGTAAATAGATTTCTTCTTCTTGGGGAAATAGAGGAAGGAGTCTGATCACTGTCGCTACATTAGATGGACGGATGGTATACAATATGATAGCTTAGATTGAGGCTTCTGGGCGGCTCTCCCTCGCTCGAGTTTGCCAGAAGATGAGAGTGAGGAAGTGCTGTGTATGTTATCTGGCCAGTAGGCAGACAATTCAGTCGGGCGACTGGCTGATGATAGTCTTCAATGAAAAGCAAATTAAATGCAAGGAGTTGAGAAGCCAGATTCTTGTAATATCAATCTTGTGAACTCGAACTTCTACACACACCCTCAGTTCCCGATTTGGAAAGCGAAAGCCAACTTTCACACCTGAGATAGCGACCCTTGAGTAGGTCACTGTCAACGGCCTTCTGGAAGACTATTTGAAGTAGATGTGCGGCGTGCAACCAACTTAAAAAATCGCGCATACCTAAATGGGAAGGTGCGGCAAGATATCGCGAGGCTCCCGCATCAGGTGACTGCTTTCGCTGAGTGCGGTGATATTGGTATCAAATGAGAGAGTTATTTACACAGCCACTGAGTTCTTGCTCTCGAATGCTTCTGCCTGGTATTCCATTTGATTTGTGTTCTCTAGTTTTGGTGTGACTTGAGAAATGACAAGTGCTGAAGTCCGCAAGCCTATCTACAATTCCTGCAGATTTGAAAAAGAAACAAAGGGCTTTCCTCCCAACCATCAAACGAACCTCCAATCACTACCTATCTCCTCGAAAATCTACCCAATGGGCAACTCATCCTCTAAGTCGTCGAGCCGGCCCGTCACCGATATATACCGAAACATCACAGCCAAGAACCGCGCGACCTTTACTGTCAATCCCCCGGCAGACAATAACTCAGGGGTTGTGAAGGAAGGGGAGAGTAGGGCGACGAAGTACGCATTCCATAATTGGGAGAGCCAGGTACAGAGTACGGGTGTGAAGGAGAACGAGCCGTCGAAGCCAGAGAAGAAGGTCAAGCCGAGGAAGGAGGGAGTGAAGAAATAGGCTGGTAGCGGGAAGGAGTTGGCGTGGCAGAGGCTCGATTTTCTGGAAAGAGCAAAAGTGTAAAAGAAGGAAGAACTTTATATTTTTCATCCATTTCTATTTTCATATATTCATGGAGGGAGTGAAAGAGAAATAAGACGGTAGCTAGGTACGGTACCCACCCCACGCTTCAAGGATCGGAGCTGAGGATACGCTAAACCCAAACCGCCTGAGCAAAAGCGCTTGAATCGACCTCAACTTCATACCTAGTTCCCTTCTCTATCAACGACAACAACGTCAACCACTCCACTCCCTCCTACAAAATCACGGAGGCGCATCACCATCATGCCTCTTCCGCGACCTGCCGTTGCTCTGCGCGTCGCCAATTCTCTCAAAGCCGTCCCGCAATCCGCGTTCGCTTCACCGATCCTCACATCTTCACAACGAGCTGTCGTCTCGCAGCAAGCTAGAACATTCTCTGTATCTGGGGCAAGGAAAGCAGCTGATCATGGCCATGAAGACCATTATGATCCTCCCAGTGGATGGCTGTGGGGTATTAAGCCTGGGGAGAAGCCGGAGAAGGAGGGGTGGGAGACGGTATGGGTTTGGGGCTTCTTTGGGAGTTTAGCGCTGGGTGTTGTGGGGTATGCGTTTAAGCCAGATACTTCGTGAGTGTGCCATTTTCAATTTTTGGAGTTGAAGCTTTAGCTGGATGTGATTCGGAGGATGCGGGGTGGTGGCGGAAGAGTCATGAGCGGATGGGGCGTTCATACAGAAAAGAAGACCTGGACTGACTCATGCCTTTTAGGATACAAACCTGGGCTCTCGAGGAAGCACGACGGAGGTTAGAAGCGGAGGGGATCTTGGCGGAGCCGGAGACCAAGTCATAAGGTCGATTCGCGGTTGTGCCTTGGGCTGGGACGCTAGATCGGGTTGGGGTTGTACATACGCTTTTGCTTTTTGAGAGTGAGAGCTCTGCGCGGTTAATAGACTTGATGGAAGACATCGAGTTTACGTTATGAAGATCTTGTCGTCGCGTTGTTAGATGTTCAATGGATCACCTTGATCCAAATGTGCTAACAGTATATGATTGTGCCGATGAGAGTGTGAATGCCTCCTCGAGTACCTCAAGGCCTCGAATGCAGGAAAGAATGATTTATTGATGGAATACTGCTAAGGAGATGTTAGCTGGTTATTATCAGAGGTAACTTTAAAAGGGTGCATGAATGGCAGGTCCAGGGTAGTTTCCAGTCTAGTGCTAATACGGCATACAACACTCTTTCTGAATGGCTGGAGGAGGAAACTAGCATGGAGACCATTGCTAGGATGGAGCTAGTGGGCAGGCGTTAAGGCAGCATAAATGGAGCACGAGTGACTAGACACATAGTGACTCGGAGTAATGCAGCACATGTTTCTTCACTTGATTGGCTGATAAAAGAAGACCCGCAAGGAAAGTCCTGACAGAAAATGATGGACGAATGCTATAATTTTATTGATGTATTTCCTAACCTGGTTAGGGATAGTTAAATACAAGGGGACAATAGTGGCGCTTTCTTGTCCAATTTAGAAGGGGACCTGGAAGCAGCACAGGATTGGGTGCTCGATCTGGTGAAGATTCATGAAGAAAAGCTTTTGTTCCACTAAGCCGATGGCCGCTCGCGCTAGATCATGTCTATATTTTGATAATACATCGTCTATACCCTATTGAGGCACAACGTAACTCCACTCATGCTCCTCATCACCGTACTGCCTGGCCTCAATCCAGTCCTTCATGCTCTGGGCAACCTCACCTGCCTCTTGCTCAAGTCTCAACCCACACTCCACCATGTTGCCCTTCCAGCTGATATTCCGGACTGGACTAACAACAGCAGCAGTTCCGGCACCAAATGCTTCTAGCAGTCTCCCTTCTTTTGATGCATCGAATAATTCTTGCATTGTGTACTTCCGCTCTGAAATGATCCATCCTTGTGGTGCAAGCTTCTCTCGTGCCAGCGCTAGAACCGAGTCCCGAGTAACACCTTCAAGAATAGTACCGTCCAGAGGTGCAGTAATAAGCTCCTTCTGGCCAGTCTCTTTGTTCTTGATAGCCACGAACATGTTCATGGTTCCAACTTCCGTTACGAACTCCTCGTCGCCAAATAGCCATAGATTTTGGTGGAATCCTCGCTTCGCAGCCTCCAGTTGGGGAACAATGCAAGGAGCATAGTTAGCACCCAGCTTCTTGTCACCAACTCCACCCGGCCAAGCTCGAACAGCATAATCCGTAGCCTCTAACGAAACGGCCTTAAAACCAGTTGGGTAATATGGACCAACAGGCGAAGCAATAACATAAAGCAGCGCTGAGCCGGGAGGTCCAACGCCTAATGTTCTTTGCGTACCAATCATCGTTGGTCTCAAATACAACGAGTATCCTCTCGTACTTGGGATGAATCGCTCCTCCATAGCCGCAAACTTCGCAATTAGATTAATCATAGCCACTCCGTCAAACGTGGGTAACGCAATACGCGCAGACGACTTGTTCATTCTTTCCATATTCTTGGTGGGCCTGAATAGTCGTACCTTGCCATTGCTGTCTTTGTATGCCTTCATGCCTTCAAAACATTCAAATGCGTAGTGAAAGACGCAGCTCGCGGGATCAAGGGATAGGTTTTGGTAGGGAGTTATTCGTGCTGGGAGCCATCCTTCTGAGGCAGTCCATTCGAGACTGAGCATATGATCTGGTGAAAGTCAGCGGCGGTGAAGTGCTGAAATGTCGAAAATGGAGGTACCTGTGAATGTTCTTCCAAAGACCAGTTCATTTGGAGGAACGAGTTCTTTTGGGGTCGTGGTCTTCGTGATAGAGAGTTTTGAGGGGTCAATGCCTTGCAGCTTCACTGTTGATGCGGACTCGGCTTGAATGCTGTAGAATCTTGAAGCTCCCCATGCTGCTATGAGCCTCGAAGGGGATTGTTTGAACAGAGCGCTCTGTGGGCGCAATTGGCGAAGCATTTTGGCGGACTGATTTTCAAACCTGTAAGGCGATCCTGAAAATCAATCCTTTAATTCCGTCTCCACCTGTTGCAGAGGGTTGGAGTCGCCGTTGACTCAGTCCTAATATTTATCTTGAGCGGGCTGCTCCTAAAATCGGAGCCGCCAAGCGGAACGCCCTGAAATTGATTTCTGGGGCGTTCTTCGGGCCTAAAGTCTGGGAGCCTCGTCCGAGAGGCCAACCATCGCATCAACACAAGGCTTACGTTCCGCTACACTGCCGCTCGGGACCCAACTTTCTTTCTTCTAGAAGTTCGAGAACGTTGTTGCAGATACAGACCACTTTGGGACTTGAATGGCCCTGGTCGACTAATCTCGATGTACGATACTGAGCTGTGCTCTCACAACTTTTTTTTGGTGGAGAGAGCTTGAGGACAGTTGAGCTTCCAAAATGTTCAGTAAGTGTTGAAGATAGCAGTCAATGAATACGACGTCAACTTGAACGCCCTTTAAACCTAATTCCCAACCCAGTTGAACCTCCCTGGCATCTGTGACTTTTCATTCTCCTCATTCCGTATCTGCTAGGAGTACAGCTTGGAGGACACCTAGAGCTAACAGGACATTCAGGCTCAGCGCTGAAGTCATTCTCCACGAACATCAACTCGAACTATACTGTTGCCTCTGCGCCGAGTTCTACATCTGGGCCATGGAAGATATACGATGCTAAGAAGAAGTCAACCGGCAAGGCCGTGTCGGTCTTTGTCTTCGATCGAAAGTCCCTTGATTCGCATGGCGGGTCGCTGGGAAGGACCAGTGCTTCGGCTTTGAAGAGAGCTACGGAGGAGGTGGTAGAGCGACTGAAGAAAGAAGCTTCCTCATTAGCAAGGTTACGGCATCCAAACATTCTGGAACTTGTCGAGCCAGTTGAAGAAACAAGAAGTGGTGGACTACAATTTGCTACGGAAACTGTGACAGCGTCGTTATCTGGCCTATTACAGGAGAAAGATGAGCAAGAAAGAGCAGGCGGAGTAGGAGGCCGATCGAGTCGATTTGTCACAGAAGACGCCGAGGGAGGTCGACGGCGAAGAGAGCTTGAGATAGACGAATTGGAAATTCAAAAGGGTCTTGAGCAGATCAGCAAAGCATTGGAATTCCTGCACGATAATGCTGGTCTTGTGCACGGAAATTTGACACCTGACGCCATATTTGTGAATGCAAAGGTGGGTGGTATGCTCATATGTCAGAGACAGGTACTGACATAGATGTAGTCGGATTGGAAAATCAGTGGACTAAGTTTCGCAAGCCCTCCCGACGGATCGACGAAGGCAACCTCAGTAACATCCATCAATCTCTCCGAAACTCTGAATATCGACCCTCGACTTCCTCGGTCTGTGCAAATGAACCTGGACTATTGTTCGCCAGACTTTGTCATGGACTCAAACTTGAATGTTGCAGCAGACATGTTCTCCTTGGGACTTTTGATAGTCACTCTGTACAACTCACCACATAAATCACCACTAGAAACAAACTCGAGTGTATCAACCTACAAGCGGCTATTCTCCTCTTCCTCCACTACCCCTACACCCAGTAATGGCTTCCTCTCATCAAGGCCTCTACCAAAAGACCTGACGGCTTCCGTTTTACCTCGTCTAATTACAAGGCGGCCAGCACAGCGGATGACTGCGAAGGAGTTCCAGCAAAGCGCCTACTTCGACAACATTCTGATCTCCACTATTCGATTCCTGGACTCATTACCTGCCAAAACTCCAAATGAGAAGGCTCAATTCATGCGTGGCCTTTCCCGAGTGCTGCCATCGTTCCCCAAATCCGTTCTTGACAAGAAAGTCCTCCCCGCTCTTCTAGAGGAGATGAAAGATCGGGAGTTACTCTCTCTAATATTACAAAACGTTTTTAAAATAATGGAACTGTTACCATCTGCACGTCGCCCTTTCACCGAGAAGATTATGCCACGACTGAAGGAGATTTTCCTGACACCCACTAAAGGCCCTTCGGAACGAGATCCGGCGAAGGAAGCTGGACTCATGATGCTGTTGGAGCACATGAATCAGATCACGGGCAACTGCTCGGGCAAAGAGTTCAAAGATGGTATGTCATGTCCTACTATTGTAAGTTTATTACTAACTGACATAGATATTCTTCCCATTATACACTTGGCAATCGAGTCTCCTACACATAGCATCGTTGACGCTTCACTAAGAAAACTCTCTACTATCCTCCCTGTCCTAGATTTCTCCACAATAAAGAATGAGCTGTTTCCCGTGATTGCTTCAGTATTCACGAAGACTAGCAGCCTTGGAATTAAGGTCCGTGGGCTGGAAGCATTTGTCACTCTCTGTGGTGGCTCGAATGATCCGGCGTCCAGTAACGATGGGCTAGATGGAATTATGAACGAGAATGTGAGCAAGAAAAGCTCGTCAACAGCACTCGACAAATATACTATGCAGGAGAAGATTGTTCCCCTGATCAGAGCCATCAAAACGAAAGAGCCAGCAGTTGCGATCGCTGCACTGAATGTTCTTCGACAAGTTGGTGGAATTGCTGACGCCGATTTCGTTGCCGTGGATATTCTTCCTATTCTGTGGAGTATGAGTTTGGGACCTCTGCTTGATCTTAGCCAATTCCAGTCTTTCATGGAGCTTATCAAGAGCCTATCATCTCGAGTCGAGTCAGAGCAAACGAAGAAATTGCAAGAACTCTCTGGAATGAATGGATCTAAAGCCAAGGAAAATGACGATTTTATGTCGTTCGGCGCTGCTGGTGCGTTTTCAGCCAGCGGCGGCGGAGATGACCCTGAAATCGATTTTGAGCGACTTGTGAAAGGCACAGCAGCTATCAGTGAATCATCGAATCCTCTGGATGCCGGATGGGATGCTGCACCGGCGAGTGCTACAGCTCAACCCTTGAGAAATGACTCGAATCAACATACGAAAACGGCCTCTTTCTCTTGGTCAACACCTAGTCCAACCACACCATCGATACCTGGTGGTGCAATGGTTGCCTTGAGACCACAACAAGGGCCTGGCTCAAGGACCATCACCCCAGATCTATCTAGATTTGATGCGCTCTCTCCGACTACGACGCAGTTCTCACAGCCTTTGCAACCCCAGAGCGGTCCCGCAACATCCTCCTACAACAATCCCTTACAGCCTCAGAGTGGGTTTGCCGCATCCTCCTACAGTAACCCACTGCAATCTCAAGCAAATTATAACTTGAATTCTGCGCCTTTGCAACCTCAGGCGAGCTTCGGTGCCGCACCGCTGCAAGCACAAGCAGTCTCTAGCTTCCAAGGCCCTCCTTCAGCATCCGCTACTGTGAACTGGGGTACTACTGCTACTGCTGCAAATCCTTGGTCAAGTAGCAACCCAATCGGCGGCAATTCGTCGTCACTATCATCGATATCGAATTCGATGTCAAACCTGTCGATGAATCAACAACGACCGGCAACTAATACGCTCAACTCTTTCTCCCTACCACCTCCTCAACGGCCAGCAATGAATAACACGAATTCATTTTCTCTACCTCCTCCACCAGGAGCCAACTCTTTTGCAGCACCATCATATCAAGCACCACAGCAGTCTAGCGTATCATCAGCGTTTGGAACACAGGGGCAGGTGAAGCCTCAGCAGAAGTCGGGATTGGATGCGTATGAAAGTCTGCTATAGAGCAGGACTTTGGATTGTTGGCGTACGGTGTATATAGATGTCTAGTGCTAATTGTACATCCATATCATATTTCTGCCTGTTATTCCGTCGCCTGTAACCTGTCGACGCTTCTTGGTCGAATGCCTTGTATATTTTGGCGAGAAGGCTCCTGTTCTATTGTGTAGAAAGATCTCGTACCCAACAATCAATGCCAATGAATGTTCTTCGAAATCCTTCATCATGTTGCTATTGATAACTTAGCACCGCCAAGTCATGGGCTGTATTTGTCGAGTGTGGCTCACCAGCGTCAAGCCTGAGACTCAGCACTATAAACAGGAAGTCGTCCCATTCCAACGATCACTCACATGACATTGAAGCAACACTCAGAAGAGGCCGAATTGGTTTCCATCACTTACCTCCCCAAGCACGTGACTACATAGCGTGTAAACCTGTGCCATAACAATCCTCACTTAACACCACCACTCCAAGTGTCAAATCCAATAAGGTATATCTAAGATATGGGCTCAGAAAGTGGTATTTTAAATAAAAAAGTACTCTGAATATATTTGATGTTAAGAAGTTTCTCATTCAGTCAACAATCATTGATCGTTCTCTCGTCAAATCCCTTCTTCGACTTTTCTTCTGTAACCCATTTCCTTCAACTCGTCTCCTTGGCTCTTCTTAGCCTCGTGCCTTTAACGTCTGTCCTTCGACACCTCTCCTTCAATGCCCCTCGCCCAATCTTGGATACTTGAAATCTTGGATGCCTGCAGCCTTGGGCACCTCTGATCTTGAATATCTGGGACTTAAACGCTTCCGAGCTGGACTATCTTCCTTCATATCTTCACCTAACACACCGCCCTTAAGCTATCTCTCACTGGACGGCTTGCTCATTCGATAGCTTCCTCCTCTAGCCACTTTCCAAATTTCTATCATGATCTTATATTCTACCGCCCTATATACCACCATATCCACCAGCTAGATACATCTTCTACAACTCTCCTCTCTAGATTGCCGCCACCCTATTTCATCCACCCTTCTTCAACAACTCTCAAACATCCTTCTTCAACCACATTCTTCTAACCACGCTCCACCCCTCCGCCCTGATTTAATCGCTTTCCTCTAACCACTCTCCAACTCTCCTGGCCTTCCCTCAACAGCATCCTCATCCTCCGTCAACGACTCCCCAACCTTCATTCAAGAATACTCCAACCTTCCGTCTACATCATTCCTACCTCCCTTCAACAACTCTCCAACCCTCAAACTTGCAACCACCCTAATTCAGCCACCCTGGTTCAGCCATCTTCCTGGAACCAGTCTCCTGCGACTCTCCTTATCCAACCATCAATGCCTCGTACGAGCATGTTGCGTCTGCGGGATTGATCCAGACTGGAAGAGACCTTTCTGACAGGTATAAAGTCATCCTCTGATAACATCTCGGACGAGGAGTTGTTGCTCATCCATCATACACCTTCCTTCTCGTACAAATAACAGGAGATTTGGGCTAACAACTCTAGGCCATAGAGTCATCGCCAGCGCTGGCCAGAGACGACCCACTTCCAGCGATCAAGTGCCTGACGCAATCTCAAAATATCTTAGGATCCTGAGATATTTTGAAATCGAGTTAGAGGTCCGGGTTGAGCATTGCAAGTAAGGTCAGATCCCGAAATCGATTAAGTCTCACAGGCGGTTTAAAGTTTCTCAGGAACGTGAGTAACTTTGACCGATTCAGGCGGTCTCTATCTCAGGAACTTGAGTCGAGTAACTTTGACTGACAGGGTCCAGAGCTTCGGGCCATCCCGCCTAAGCGACCGGCGCTAGTACAGTGAGGCGCTAGTATTGTGACGCCTTTGACAAGGCTGGCCGACCTGGGCTGTTTACTTGGATCTTCAATCTTCAACTTTACTTCCAACCACAACAACTGAAATTTTCTTCACCCTTTCAACTCAACATCATCACAGGATAGTAAGTCGGTTGTTTGCGCATACAAAGTCTATCTACTGACGATAAACAGACGAAAATGGGTCCAAAGCGCGCCGCTGCCAAGGCAGCTGCCGACAAGCTGAAGGCAACTTCATGGACTCTTAAGGAGTCACGTGCTACGAAGAGAAAGGTCGAAGACGATAGTAACGAGGTCGAGGCCAAGCCTACCAAGAGAGCTAAGTCTGCTGCCCAAAATACCTCACGTTCCAGGGTAAATTTGAACCGCCCTATCCGCCAAGGCCCTATGCTAATTGACACAGGCACCTGCGAAGAAGGCTCCTGCAAAGGCCAAAGGAAAGCCGCTACCTGATATCAATGTCGCACCCACGCAAGTCCTCGACGTCTACGTCTTTGGTGAGGGTTCCGCTGGTGAGCTCGGCCTCGGCGCAAAGAAATTCAATGGCAAAAGCCCTGTCGATGTCACTCGCCCTCGCCTTAACCATCTCCTTACAGCCAAGGATGTTGGTGTCGTCATGATCGCTGTGGGTGGCATGCATTGCGCTGCTCTCACTCGTGATAATAAGATCCTAACCTGGGGTGTCAACGACTTGTACGCTCTCGGTCGCAAGATTTCTGAGGGTGGCAAGTTTAAGGAGGTCAAGGTTGATGAGAAGGGAGTCGCAACCGATGTTGACGAGGACGATATCGCTGCCATCGATGACGACGATGATGACAGTGGTCTGAATCCATCCGAGTCCGAGCCACACGAGGTTGATATGAAACACTTCCCTGAGGGTACCAAGTTCGCCGCATTGTTCGCTGGCGACAGCTGTACCTTCGCCCTTACTACTACTGGCTTTGTCTATGGCTGGGGTACTTTCCGGGTAAGTCTTCCTTCTCCCTGCGCGAAAGGGGCTTCGCATTCTAACCATATATAGGGAAATGACGGTGTCCTGGGTTGGCGTCCAAAGATCCACATTCAACGCACTCCCATGCTCATTCCAGAGCTCAAGAAGATCGTCTCCATGGCCTGTGGCACCAATCACGTTATCGCTCTGGATGAGAAAGGAAAAGCTTACACTTGGGGTGCTGGAGAACAGAACCAGCTTGCCCGTCGTGTTGTCGCCCGTACCGCTACCCAAACCCTTATTCCCCGTGAGTTCGGCCTTGGTCGCAAGAAGATTGTTACTGTCGGATGTGGAGACTACAACAGTTTCGCTGTCGATTCCAAGGGAGACGTCTACACTTGGGGCCTCAACACCTTTGGTCAGACCGGTATTCCGAAGTGCGAGGAGGAGGAAGAGGATATCATCTCGACCGTGAAGCTTATCAAGGCTCTCAAGGGATACAAGATCAAGACCATCACTGGCGGCGCTCATATCACCATTGCGCTTATGGAGGATGGCCAGATCGTTACGATGGGTCGTGTTCAGAACATGGAGGGTGGAATTCCGATGGCTCAGATGGAGAAGGGCATGGTCGAATTTGATGAGCGAGGCAGGGCTGTCATGACCTTGCACCCGCTCCTCATTCCTGACATCAAGGGTGTTTGTGTGGCAACAGCTGGGGATACCTGCATGGCTGTGGATAGGGACGGCCAGGCCTATAGTTGGGGCTTTTCCGGTAATTATCAGACTGGATTGGGCGATGAGGATATTGACGGCGCTAAGCTTCTGAAGCGAGGTGACGTCATCGATAAGAAATTAACTTTCGCTGGGGTGGGTGGTCAGTTTGGCTTGGTTGCTGGACCCGCACAGTAGATGTACGATAGTCGAGATTCAAGCGTGGCGTTCGGGGGAGTTAGTATATACAGATATCTTTACATAATCTTACAAAATAGAATCTAAAGGTACCCCAATGTACCAAATGGGACACCTACTTATGAAATAAAATGCTCTCTCTTTTTATTTCCTCTTGTACCTCATACACTTTACAAAATATCTCAGGTTCCTGAGAACTTTCATTCTTGATTTTGCAGCGACATCTCTGGGCTGCAAGTGGCATAACTCGTAGGATGGAGAAGGTCATATGCTCCAGCTCCAGCTCCAGCTCTTTAACAGACGACGGTTCATCCTCTTCCTCAAAATATCTCATGTTCCTGAGTATCCCGCGTTCTCTGAGTATCTCACATCTTCTGAGTATCTCATAGACTTATATATCTTACGTTCTTAGTTCTAGAGTCTCGTTGTAGTATATCCTCCCAACCCTCAACTTCAGCAGAAGTCGACCCATCTGGGTTTTAAAATATCTCACTTTTCTGAGTATTTCACACCATTAAGTATGTCCGTGTTTTAAATCCCTCATGTGTTTGAGGATCTCACGTTCTGGAGAATTTTTGAAATTTGATTTTGTGGCATTAACGTCATCCTAGGCCTTAAGCTAAGTGGCTCACAGGATAGAGAAAGCCGACAAGTCCACTTTCTGAAAATATCCCAGGTTCCTGAGAATCTCACATTATTGAGAGCCTCATATTTGAGCGTTCTACGATCTTGAAAACTTTTGAATTCTTAACATTGTTGTAAAGTCATATTCCTAAGCCTTAATCTGATCCAGGCAGCTTGAGATTGGCGACGACACATTCTACTTCTCGAGATATCTTGCCTCCCTGGGTAGTCTCACGTTCTTAAGTTTCAAGGTTCATAGCTTGGATATCTCATTGCAGCGTCACCTTCCCAAGCCACAGTTGACGCAGGCAGCAGACCAGCGACCCATTCTATTTCTCAAATATGTTGCCTTCCCTAGAATCTAACGTGCCTAAGTAACTCATGCTCTTAAATATCTCACGTTCCTATATTCAGCTGTGCATCTCATTGGCACCTACAGACTTCGTAAGCGTTAAGGTGTTGCAAGGTGGCTGCTTGCTCAATCCTGTTCTCGCGCGAACCTGGGTTTCGACTTTTTCCGATTCAAAGCATGAAAACAACTTGCATAGCAACAGAGGGTTGTAGCTCACCGATTGTGGCCTCGGAGGACGAATTGGATTAGTTGCTAGACTTACGCAGTAAATGTATGACAATAACAAGGCGTTTGGGGAGTTCTTCGGATCTGCAGGTACCTTTACGTACGAGATAGTATGACAAGGTATGTAGAGATGTCAGCAGTTTTTGATAATTGCAACACGTTCTCTCTACCTCTGCCTTGATTAAAGTAGTATATGCTCTTCTTCAAAATATTCACGTTCGTGAGTATCTTTGATCCTGGTGTTGTAACGTCCTAGGCCTTGAGTCAAGGCATGTTGCTCCTATTAGAGAAGGCAGATGTTTGCAACGACAAAGCATCCTCTCTGCCTAAAGTACCTCTGGTTCTTCTTCAAAATATCCTGCGTTCCTAAGAATGTTTGATTTCCGATGATGTGAGGTCTTAGCCTCAAGATGAGGCAATGAGCTCTCAGGTAGCGATCAGCTGACGACGCACCCTCTCTGCTTGAAGTGCCTCATGTTCTTCTTCAAAATATCTCAAGTTCTTAAGAGATTTTGAATCTCCATCCCACAGCACTAAGTCTCTCATTGAGGCTGCTTCTTGGCGAAGGCCTAAATGCGTTCTAGCTGCTCAATCAACGACAGCTTATCCTCTTCCACACCTTCTCAAAATATCACAAGTTCCTGAAGTATCTCAAGACGTTGAGTATTGTGTACTGACTGAGTATCTCACGTTCCTAAGGATTGTTGTTTTATTGTTGCGGGATCACTCCCAAGCCTCTAGTTGGAGTTAACTCGCATGATGAATTACAACAGTGTTCCTTTCCAAAGGCCTTATACTCTATTCGGAATATCTTACGTTCCTGAGTAGTTCAGATTGCGGAGTACCTCAGGTTCCTAGGATATTTAGTTCTACAGCATCAGTACCACGTCTCAAGTTGAGGCAGCTCATAGCCGGGCAGTGGAGCCTCAAATCCGCACCAGCTAAAGAGAGGACCAGTATTATCCTTGTCCTCGAAGGACATAAAATTTCTAATTATCTCGCGTTTCTTATTATCTTATGATCCTAAGAATGTTTGACTCTTGAAGTACCCTTGCTGCAGAGTCGTCTCCAGGCCACAAATGGAGTCAAGTCGCATGCTTGTTGATAGCTGTAGTCCTGTATAAAGTGCCTTGCTCTCTTTCAGAATGGTTCCTAGGTATCTCAAGTTCTTTGCGAGAATAAAACGTGAGTCTTCTAACAAGATAGAATTCTCTCAAGCATGGAAGCTGATTCAAAACTAGTGTCGTCGATTGCTTTGTTACCGTCGATTGCTTTGTTACCGTCGATTGCTTTGTTACCGTCGATTTGCATTTGACTCTTTGCGTTTTGAAAGCCTCGGTCTATAGCACCCCGTTCTTGGTTGACGTTGATGCAGCTACCAGTAACGAAGATATAGAGACCCATAGTATGTAGACAGAATGTCGAACCTCCTCTGTTTGATAATTGCCGCTGAATTCCCATGTGTAGCCATGATGCCCAATGGGAGCTGCCGAGTCTCTAGTTAAGCACAATACCCATAGATGGTGAGATGGTACTCCACGCGAGTGCCTCTATTCTTGTTGTTGGAATCGGCTGTCAAGGTGAATTAGTGATAAATCGAGATGGAGATTTTTGCCGTGGAGAGCCCTTGCTGAGACTGGAGTATAAAAGCTGAAACACAATTCCTTTGCGAGTGAGAGGCAACCACATTCTGTGGGCTTAGTGATCAATTTGATATGGGAGGCATGATCACATGAAGCGTTATAAGAACACCTACGGCCTGCGAGCATGTGGGCCTATTACTGTTCCATTTCAATAACGAAGCAACCTTCTCTAGTGAACCCCCTCGCGAACTACTGTTGTCGATTGTTTTACTGCTGTCGCTTACTGTTTCACTGTTATTTTGAATATGGGTCTAGACGCGAATTTGAAAGCCGGTTGAAGGTTGGTCAATCTGCCTGGAGCAGAGGACTTGGTGATTGGTAAACTTAGGTTCGTGTATGGCGAACCTCGTTCTCGGTCCGGTAGTTGCCAGGGAAACCCCAACTGTGCCCTCAATGCCTTCAATGCGTACAAACGAGTTGCTATTTAAGCAGAAGAACTCCTAGATAGTAGTCGGTGCGAGTGTTTCTATTCCTTTTCTGGCGTCCCCGGCTATCAGCCTATGAAGAATTAGTATTAAGTCGAGATGAAGGCCTCTTCTTCATAGTACTCCTCAAACCGGAGTATAAAGCTTGGACACCATCTAGCTTCTAGAGGAAGGCAACCACATTCGTTAGACTAGGTGGGCAATATGTTGTAGGAGGTGTGATCATGCGAAGCATCATAAGAACTACGGCCAATGGACGTGTAGGCTTGTGGCTGCAGTGCCGCGGCAATCGATTGACATTCTCTAGCAAACGTCTCTTGAGCACAGAAAATACTGCTGTCGTCGATTTCTCTGCTACTGTCGCCTACTGCTTTGCTGTCGATTTGGATTCGATTCTCGATTACTGACGTTACAGTTGATTTGAAGGCAAAGCCGACTCGTCTTCCACAAAACTACCTATGTAACCAACAAGTTCAGGACAAGGCCGAGATATCATTTTCAATCTTTGTACAACATAGTCGCCTTCACCAAGCGTTACACCCTCTGAAACCATATCCTTCCCTCCCTGCCCATCTGAGGCTCAGCCGCGACACCCAACTTCCTCGCTACTCCTTCGCCATCAACTATAAACTCTAACGCGGTTGCGACTTTGTGGACAGCCCCCGGTGCAGTTGCCGAGTCTCCATACACTATGAAGTAATCGCCAGAAACGTGCTCGGCATCGAGAACCATTTTCCAAGAAGTGTCATTTCTGTCTGCATGAAGAGCTCTATCTTTGACCACGAGTGTGATGTTGTGGTAGGCAGGATGGTAGTAGGTGCCGGTGTAATTATCGAGAGGAAGAGTCATTGAGAGTGGAGGTGAGGGGATGGATGGGTAGAACATTTTCACGGAATTTCTGTATTGCTCTTCTTCCCGTTTTAGGTTATCCTTGTTTCTAGATAGGAATTAGCCTAACCGAAAATCTTGGAAGAGGAGTAAATGTACTTCTTATTCCAGTCGAATCTCTCTTTCTCGGGTATTCCAAGTTTCTCATCGATCAGGTGCCAGATGAGTCTCTGCTCCGCGGCGTTTGATGTCAAAGCTGTGTTCCCAAAAGCAACAAGTCCGTAGTCTAGCTTGGGGAAAAAGATGACTTGCGCACCAAAGGCATCCATACCTCCGCTGTGCTCGAAGTATTCATAACCTTTGTAAACGGACGTGATCCAGCCCAGAGCGTAAGATTGAGGCCCCGTGAAAGGTCCTGGCCTCTCTTCGCCCATGAGCATGCGAGACTTGAGGAGTTGTTCGTAACCTTTTCCAGATATTGGCCCGGAACGGGACAGGAGTGCTCTGAGCCATTTTGAATAGTCGAGGACGTTTGAAATCACACTGCCTGCTCCAGAGACTATGTCAAGATCCATGTATGGCACAGGCTCAAACTTTTCCTTGTGATAGACGTATCCCTGGGCGAGATCTTCTGGTGCATCTTGCGCTGACGGTGTTGAGAAATACTAGAGAATATCAGCAAAGTGTGCGTAGATATACCGTGGAAATGACCTACTGTTGAATCCATTCCCAGGCGAGCCCAAATATTCTCCTTTAGAAAATGTCCGAGCCAGACTCCTGTCAGAGTCTCAATTACATGAGATGCTACAACAAACATCATGTTGCAGTATTGCCACCTCGTCCTCAGCTCTGCTGTCAGTGGCAAGTACCTCAGTGCTCTCACAGCATCTTTTGGCATGCCTTTATGGTTGTCTTCTCCATAGTGACCGCCATAACTCATATCATGTCTCGGCATTCCGGTCCGGTGAGAGAGAATATCTTCGATAGTGATATGGGTTGTTGAGTACTCGTCCATAAGCACGAAATCATCTCGAATGATGTTGCTAACGGGAGTGTTCCAGGCCAGACCTCCAAATTGGGTGCTGTTGTCTATGAGAAGGGAAAGAGCCGCCGCCGTGAAAGCTTTGCTAGTGCTGCCGGCATAGAAAAGGGTTGAAGGTGTAACTTTGGTGGATGGGTAGGAGGCTATGCCATATCCCTATTGTACTTGTAAGTCTGGGCGCTGTGCTATGTAGTAGAGTCTTGAGAGAGTTCTAAGTAATATGTCTCTTTGGCCTCAAAGCATACAAAGCCAAGCGGGGCAAGCGAGAATGAGTGTGGAAGGGAAAAAGTTGAAACAAAGACCAGGACCAGCTCAATTGTGACATGTTGGAGACGTGACAACTTCGTAAGGAAATCATAGGAGTTTGAATTGCGCATGTACGGAAATCCGTGCTCGAACAACAAAATTTATGTAATTTATCATGACGTTCCCACGTACTCATAAGAGTTCAATTGGTAAGAGGACTTCCTCAACCCCAATTGAACTGAAGACCAATTTCAAAATTTTCAAACCTCTAATCCCTCTCGCACCTTGACTCTCTCCAAGTGTTTTTCGAATTCCACAAGGCAATGGACCCCAGAAGAGCATGACGACTAACCTCAGCCCACACAGCCTCACCGTCAACCACAGCAATCGAGATGCCTGGCACCTTCCAAAAATCCAGAGTCTCAATCGCCAATTCACGAAATTTATCAGTCAATGGATTGGTTTTCTTGGGCGCTAAAACATGTTGTTCTCCAGCTGTAGGTAAAGTAAAGAGCTGGAGAAGTGGGAGAAGGAGGGAAAATGTGTAGTTCGAGAAGTGGGGTAACATCTTGTCCCTGTGTTCAAAGATCCCAAGTCTATTGAGTGTAAATGATGGGCTTTCAACCATCCACGGGTTGGAGGGAGTTGGAAAAAATACAGAGACCGGAATTGAATACCGAGAACTCGGAGTTCGAGGAGAACGGTCGAAAGTTGGGGTGATCTGACGGCTTCGTCAACTCCCCTTGTTCACCCCGCTTTAGCGACGCTGATCGATGGCTAGGAACAGGCACCGACCTTAAATCGTGGACCTCATTGGATTCGGAGTCTGGATACACGGCATGACGTATCGCTTTGGATATCAAAATCATCATTCACAAGAATCTCGGGAATAGTTTGGAGGTCGAATCCATTAATCTACTGGATCTCATGCCTCTACATAATAGGCATCTGCATTACCCTATTTGGAGATCCGCCTGCTTCTTTTTCTCCTTCTGCAGGTCAAAGTGGGTATTTAAGTTCTTATAAAACGCAACTCCAAATACTCGCTATCGGTGCACCTAATGTGCATGCTGGCAGTAGCGAAAGCTCCGGGTATAGGAGTCTTGCACTCAATATCCTGCTGCAACATTTCCTATCCAAGCTCAAAGTCGGTAGCCAGGTTCACGGGAACACTGACGCTGGCGTGTAGCTGTGTGTGCTGGGTGCATGGTCGACTGCCAGTTCATAGTATGTCTTCCTCCTCTTTAGGGAGGGGATGTTGAGCAGCGTCAGCGGCAGCCATGACATCCATACCTGGAAGTCTTTGGCGTATAGTCTCGCTGTCCAAGCCGTGAAGACTTGCTCTGTGTTTCTTGAGAGGACTGCCAACCACAGAATCATCTGGCAAACTGGTACCGAAGACCTTATTTGGGAGAGTCGGATACGAGCCCAAATCTGAATCGGCAGGTGGTGTGGCGCCGTGAGAGGTGTCACCCGAAGCTGGCGACTTGCGTGATTGCTGTGGGTCAGGCGAGTGGCCACGCTTGAGCTGTAGTATGATGTTAGAAGATTTCCTTTCGTAGGTGGTCGAGACTTGCCTTGATACGACCGACGCCTTCGACTACCTCTCCAGTGTATTTAGCATCCTCGGGACTAAGCATAGTCTTCACATCCTTATCATCGATATCCTCCATCTTTCCGGTAATCTCAGTATCGTCGTTTTCTTCTTCACTATCTTCCATCATGGTATCGGCACCGGGAACACTACCGTTACTCTTCTTCCTGGACTTATTTCGTCGAGTAGTGTCATTCTCTCGGTATGAGGAGAAACCGACAGTGCCCACTGGCTTCAAAGGACCAAGATTGCCGAAGTCGAGTTGAGCTGAGCGTCGCTTGCCGGAGCCAGGTGTAGACTTTTGCTGCTTGGATGTCAAAATGCCCATCTTTTGCAGTTGTCCTAGAAAACATCATTAGCGTCTCTGATAGTTTCCGAGAAAGTTAAACTTACTCTCGCCTCTGTAGAAGAATGTGAAGACTGCAAAAGGCTTGTCCGGTCCATCAATACCTGTAACCGTTTGCGTGCTGATAGACTTGGGATCGAGCGTCTTGGGCTTTGCGAAACTGGTAGTATGGTCGATATCTGCCTCATCACTTCCATTCTTGTTGTCTTCATCATCATCGTGAGCATCAAATTGGGGAGAATATTCGCCTCTCTTGATTTCACCTGACGCCAGCACACGAAACATTGCTACTTTAATCTGCCCAGCTGCCTCTGGGGGAGCATCGTCGTCAGAGTCAGAGCTGAAGTCATCGTCATCGTCGGAAAGCTTTTCGACGGGTGATCGTTCATCATCTCCGTATTTCAGTATATCAGAACCTCTAGTCTTGTGTGAACCTGTGATATCTGGGAGCAGCTCGTCATCGCTACCCTTCTCCTGCTTCCGACGTCTGCGGCGCTTCTCGAACTTCTGTCTGCGCTTCTCAATCTTTGCTGCCGCGTCTTGTCCGTCCAGATCCAGGCCGTTCAACCATCTCTCCAAACCCACTTCGCGGAACAGAAATTCCCTCTCAGCCAGTCCGCCACCTTCAGACTCAGGGACTTGAACCCATCTGGAGTTGACCCATGTCTCCTCGCCGGGTCGAAGTAAGGTGGCAACCTCTTCCTTTGCTCGGCCATCGAAGTAGATGTAGGCAGCAATAGTCTCGTTATCGGACTTTGTAATAGGTGTATATGGGCTAACACTGCCTACATAGGCGCCTCGTTGGTTACCATGACCAGGGAGTCCCCCGACGTATTGCGGTGTCGGGTGGGGATCTGCGGCAGAGGGCTTGGGTGCGGAATAAGGGACTGGTAAACCTGCAGTGAGCAGGGTGATAGAGATGGCAAACTTTGAGGGCTCTGGTTTGTCTGAGCCTGCTGAGATCTTTGGCTTTGGTACGGGAATGTAGGTGTTGACACGAGAAACTCTGGACTGCTTCTGCACAGAGTATTCTGGAAGCGGAGCGCCTTCAGCATGCACGCTGACAGCGATGCCTTTGAAGCATGGCATATCTGGTCAAGAACGTGCTGCCGCAACCGAAGCTGCAGATCAATCAACCGCTATCCGTGGAGGGTTATGAGTTGGGGTTTGTATGCTGAGCTTCGAAGACAAGTCGTCGTGGTTTGTAGGCGGACGCGGGAAGAGGCTGATGAACAATAGCCCAGAAGCGAGTGTTGAAGCTGATTCGACAGGGCGATGGACGGTTGTACTCTGCAGATTCACAAACACACACGAGCAGTTTCGCATGAATCCCAGATGATGTTGAGATTTGAAGATCCAACGGAAGGCACCCGTTACCTTCGCACAAAGATGAGCTTTGGGAAAGTTGACTAGGTTTTGGCACCGGGGAACGAAGAAGTTCAGGGCACGGACGTCGGTGGATTAATTTCTTGAGTGCTAAAGCACAGAGCAAGAAACCAAGTCACGTATCAGTGTCACAAGTTTTCGTCATAAATGGAAATAGTTCGCAGCCTAAGAATATTGACGCGTCGGTCTGGCATATGACTTTTCTGGTAAATTCTTTGCATCTGAAGGGAACTGCAGCACAATATGTCCCTGTACAAGTACGGCAAGTCTTCCACAATTATACTGTAATCCATATCTAGTGTCTTAACCTTTCCTTCACTAACATAATATTGCCTGTCAGCATGCAATCTCCTCGCAATTTGTATGAGTGGCTGGACGTCTCTTCGCGGTTCGTTTTTCTGATCTGTCGGATTGTTAGCTGCAGTACGCATGGTATTAAGATAAAGAAGTGCAGCAGATTGTTGAGAAAGTTCAGACTGTTGAGCTTGATATATTGATTGAATCAACATGAGATTTCAGTTGGCCGTTCTTAAGGGCAGAAGAATAGTCATCATTGAATGGGAGACGAAGACGGGGAAGTGTGAGAACATACCCGTCAAGATGAATGAGAATGAGAGCTGCAAGCAGGTTGGTTGAAGGAAGGTAACATAGCAGAGAGAAAGTTAGAGGTCGGTATCCCTGGCGGCAGCAATAGCTACCGCCATTTTTGTGAGTTCCGAAAATAGTGGTTTAAGTGAAAGAAAGTTCAAGGGCACGCGAAGCAAGAAACTTTTAGATGCGCGGCGCTAGCCTCGAGATCATGTGACTGGGCACTGCGGGCTCTCGAAATTAAAATCACCCATGGTGGGGTAAAGTTGTGCTGGACGTGTAAATCGTGGACAACATTGACGAGTTCAGCGCAAGTGAACAACTCCTACATTGAAAACTGTGCGAAAAAGTCGTCAATATGGCAAGTAAGTATATTGCGGCTTCTACATTCTACTGCGTTTAAGACCCCCGTCCGCCCCGGTTTACTACGTTCTGATCCACCACCTTACTGACTTGATATCAGACTACGCAGATGTCGCAAGTAAGCAACGGCCCTCATATCGAGTACCTATACCGCGTTGAAGCTAGGCTAGTGGCGTTCTCAGGATATCCTCGAGATATTTGTGCCATGCGGCTGCAAGAATTGTGCTGATTCGCCTCCGGTTATTTAGAGCAGTTTACGGAGTTCTACTACAACCAATTCGATGTGGACCGGAAGCAATTACTGCCTCTCTACGTCAGCCTGCCAAATTCATGAAATGGTTCAGGAGCTAACGTTCCCTCAAGCGAGATGAGTCCATGTTGACTTTCGAGTCCAACTCAACAGCGGGCGCTCAAGCCATCGTTGAGAAGCTTGTTGTGAGTAGAAATGCATAGATTTCGGGGTGCGTGGGCTAAAAGGGCTATTAGAGTCTCCCATTCGGGAAGGTTAAACATGTTGTCCAAACTCTCGATGCTCAGCCATCTATTGACGGCGCTATCATGATCCTGGTCACCGGCGGCTTGATGGTACGATACCAGGATGCTTAATTCAGGACTACACTTGGCTGACTTTTGATAATTAGGTCGATGAAGAGGAACGTCCCATGAACTACACACAATCCTTCCTCCTCCGACCGGACGGTGCAGGCAGCTACTTCATCTTTAACGATCTTTTCAAGCTCGTTTACGGATAAGAGAGTTGGACAGCGCATGTGGTTGGGTACATAGGAGTCGAGGGATTGATTTTGTCCTTTTCGCGTGCATGATACCGGCTTTCTAGAGGAAAGACAAAGTGGCGATGGTATTACCAGACATTGAGAGCATGAGGATGAACTTCAGAGCCAAAAAGTCGTTGAAATACAATGCAACTGATTCTCTAAAATACGCGGCCTTTTTCTTTCCCGTCCCATTAAGTGATTGCCTAATTCCGTGAGCTCCTAGGCTTCCGGCAGGGCCGAGATCTTGCCCAGATAGACTTAGGAAGACTAAAGCGCAAGGAAGGGATTGTTCACTGAAAGGCTCCTCGAGGCTTCACCTCCTGCCTCTCAATACTATGCTCAGCATCTTTCCGAAGGACCCAAGAAATCCGAAATCCCTTTACTGAAGCAGGTCTCAAGTTTATGAAATCCCAAACTTATTTTTCATTTTCTTACGAATACGAAATTCCTTTTGGAGTTGCCTGGACATCGCTCAGCCTCATCCACTGCTGGGGTCCACGAATCTGTGGCGCTAAATAGTCAGAAGGGAAGCTCGGACTCGAAATCGCCAGACACGTAACTTGAGAACAGATTCAACACAAAACTCCCAGCTTTGGCTTTATTTCTGCACACGAAACCTTCACCGTGAACGTCGAAACACCGCCTTCTCTGGCTAGGCCATACCGAATTGCTTCAGAGAATCAATCTGCGAATCTGCAGAAGCAGCAAACGGATCACTCTCACAGCCCCGGCATCCCGTCAGCTCTCGTTGACCCCATCTCGAAACCGCAAAGATGACGATCGCAGAGGAATTCGCAACGAGGAATTTCAGTAAGAGTCATCTTGAAAATAAATTGATGGAGTCTGTTGGCTAATCCTTTGCTCCAGGTATCTACGGTCAATGGTAAGCAAACAAAACTTCGATCTCTCAATAAGAAATGTCTCAGCCAGACGATCTCAACAAACCAGCGGGTTACGTTGATGATCAAGCCTGGTTTGGGCTATTGATATAGTTTTGTGGAGCAATATATCCTTGTAAAGCGACTTTGATGAAGCCGTTGCGATGATGAATATTTGACCTCCCTCCAGTAGCATATGCTGACATTGCGGCCATGGCAGGACCGGCGTGATATGCATATTCCTTTGCTTCGCCCTGGGTATCTCGCATCTCTTCCATGTTAGCATCATGATCCTCTTCGGAGCTCTTTGCCTGTAAGACCTCAATTTCTAGCTTTCGAAGACGATGCTAAACCTCCACAGCGCAAGCTCCTTCCTCATCATCTTCATTGAAATCCCACTTCTCCTCCGCATCTGTCCTACCTCCGCGAAGTTCGACACATTCATGCGCCGATTCACCACCAACTACATGCGCGCCGGTATCTATCTTGCCATGGCGATCATCCAATGGCTCAGTCTCATCCACGAAGCTTCAAGCTTGATCGCTGCTGCAATCATGCTTACTCTGGCTGCTTCATTCTATGCTCTGGCCGGAATCAAGGGACAAGGCTTCGTTGGCAGCAAGACTCTTGGTGGGCAAGGCGTTGCACAAATGATCATATAAGGCACAGCAGAGCCGCAGTGAGATGTGCAGAGTGAATAGCGAATGGCAGATGTGGAGGATTGTGTGACAGCGACGTTTGTGTGAGATTATGGATGGTGGATTGACAGTAGAAAATGGGGTGAGCATGTGCTTTGGGAGGCATGGCGTTACACGGACCTTTGCTGCTGGTTGATCTGGCTGGAATGACGAGTTTCTTTTTTCCCCACGAAGCTTGGGGAGTTTTTTGAGTTCTGCACTTCTGTACTTCTATACCTCCTTTCCAGCAGAGAGGATGTAATTCTGAAATCAAGCAGTTCTTTCACGCTGGTACATGGGAAGCTTGAGGCCTGATGATCGTCTCTGCATGTCCATGTGGACGGGTCTGGCTTGAGCATTGGTGAGGAAACGTTTGACTTACAGATGAACACAGGGTCATCTGGAGGTCACGAGCGCTGCAGACATCGTCGACGACTCAATCACAAACGTCTCGGAGCAGTGTCTCCAACAGCAAGGAAGGTCAGCCCTCCCCTCAGACCAAACCATTCCGTGAAAGGAAATAGTACAAGCCGTAAGCCGTTGCGGGGAAGGCGTTAAATCCAGGCACATGATGATTTGACTTTTGCGTGGGACGGGAAGACATATGTTTTGCATTTTGAAGGTTCAGATTCTGCTGTGCCGAAAGATAGAATTCAAGGAAATGAGATTGAGCTGAGGGAATTTCTTGAAGCTGCTGCTGATCACTATGTGCCAAAATAACTCACGCAGTTGCTTCAAATTTTGCCATGACATCTGAGCCACCGAGCCACTCGAGATAGTGGAGTTCTGGATCACCTATGGTGGGGCCTTGAGAGGGATGGTACGGAGACTTGTCTGGGAGAAAGCAGCATTGAGGATTGAAAGGACGACCACTTGAGTATCTCTCCTTTGAGAACACCTCAAGTTTTTCAGGCTCCATTCATGCCTCCACTATTCTCTTTACCTATATATCGAATAGCATCACTAGATACTTCCCTTGCTAGATATATATCCTCTTGTAAGATACGTATACCGGTCAGTACCTCCTGTTTAGTGCTGCTTTACTGCTTGGATCGAGGGGTGGTACGGAGAGCGAGTCGAGTTTTCAGCCCCTGTAATATATCACGCATCATGGCGAATCATAGCGAGGCATTAATGTGGAAGGTGAGCCATCGCCAGTGATATCTATTACCTGACTTCCTAATGGACGAGCCGATCTTGTGCATTGCATGCAAAATAGTAATGAATACTGGGGCAGAAGAAGTGCAAGCGAACCAGGGTTCTGGTCACTGGCAGGCAACATGACGCCCCAGCTTGTTTCTAAAGGGCTAGTGCAGATCGTGAGCAAGAGACTCAAGAACTCGAGACCGGCGCCATTCCCAGCTTTTCACTTTCTCCAGATACATTCGCCTGATTTACAAAGATTCAATGGTTGATCTTTGAAGAATACCGCGTTTTCAGCCACCAATTAGTAAGTGCTGCTTTCATGCCCAATTCATTATTACCCCTGCAGCTGTCGTGCTTCCGTCTCTCGAAACCCTTTGGGTCACAAAGCCTTTTAACCCGAGCGGTCTGGTATCAATGCTACTTGCAGCACGTCAGATCTCAGCAATCATTGGCAAGCCTTATCACGTTGCCAAGATGCCACCAAGGAGTCGATAAATATTTGCTCAGCCTAATTTGTTCATCCAGCACATTGTGCTTGATCCAGAAACAGCTCTACTTCCCAATCTGCCCTGTAGAAGCTGCAGATTCGCTATTACCTTACTCGCGTCTGGCATGATAAACTGACAGGAGGTCAGCAGAAACTTAGAAGCTTCCACGTCGTCACTAGCATTTAAGAACAGTCTCCACGATGTCGACTGCAATGCCTCAAGTCCCTCCTCGTCCCACCAGGACCCAGGATACGACAACTGGAGGTGGGAGCTCGTTGGGCAGCGAAGTCCCCAGGATTCCTCCACGCCCTGTCAATCGTCGTCTTGACCGCTCAATTTCTCCCCAACGTGAGAGCTTTGCTCGATCACCTCTCAACGAAACTCCCTTCGCCACGAGCCATGGCAATCAGAGCAAGTCCTCTCTGTACAATAGTACCAGTGCCAATGTCTCAGCCTCGGATTTGCCTCGCTGTCCCTCGAGCGTCGCTCTTCCCTCGATTGGGCAGGAAGGACAAGAATATGCCGAGATCTTCACTGCAGATGAGGACCTGGGAACCTCTCCTACGCAGACACGCAACGTTGCCAATGATCTCAAGCTTCATGCGCCGAAGCCATCTCTGCCAACCTCCAGCGCTAAGCAGAGAGTCTCGGCCGTCACCCGCACGGATTCTGGACAAGCTGCCGCGTTTGGCATTGGCAAGGCTGGCAGTGACGATAAGGATCCGTCTACAAGACCTTTGAAGACCAAGGCTAGCTTTGCTAGTCAGACCTCCAATGGCACCGAACGCCCTCCATCCAGCAGTGCTGAGAGCGAACATGGCATCCCGGAGATTGGCCAGCGTGTACCAATGTATCCCGATGCTGGTGATGTTCAAGCTCCTTCGCCGTCTCCGTTTGCTCAGCCGTATGCTCCTGGAATTGGATTCCACAATGATGGATCGAAACCCAGACACCATGGCCGTCGAACAAGTGGCCGTGGACATGAAATCCCACCTGATGCATAGTAAGCACTAAAATATTCATTCTCCATTTTTGTTTAACTATTTGTCAATTTTATTTGATATTTGCAAATACCTAACATTCATTTAGCGGTCGATTTGGACATGGTCAACTTCCCCACGATCGATTCGAGAAGGCATACTACGAGAAGCACCCTGAGCTATTCAAAAAGGAACTTGGTTCATATGGCGAAGGCAGGCCAGAATGGGCAATGAGCAGTGAGGATCTGAATAAGATTGTGCGAACTACTGCACTTGGTAAGGGATACAGCTGTGTGATCTGCACATGAGTCGTCCCAGAAATCTAATATAATCTAGGTGCACAATCTGGCGTCATCGGAACCCCGAGTGAGCAGATTGGCTTCCAGGCCTCTGAGGAATATGCGTCCCGAATGTCTTCTCCTCGCCCGCAATCCGCCACTCTCCACCTTGCCCATTCAAATGCATCTGACACGCATGTCGATTCTCCGCTTAGGACGGAGTCATTCCCTGCAGATGGTACTGGAAAGAAGGAATTCGAGAGCACATTGTCGAGGAGTCTCAAGGACCCATCGGATACTGCTCTGGAGAGTGAGTTGGAGGATGATGATGTGATTCATGTTGATGATCCAGCACGCCGTTACAACAAGATATATGGTGGTGACGGTCACGTAGATTCGACAGAAGATCTCGGCCCTGGTCCAGAGATTGACGGCTATCGTGATGAGCATGGCTACAGCGCTCCTATTTTGGCTCCCGATGAGGTTGCCAAGGAACCATTCGGATGGGAACTCCAACCAGCGGTCTCGCCCAATCAAGAGCGCAGAGGCAGTGCAGATGTCTACCACAACAGATCTGGAAGTGCTTCAAGTTTGAATGGAAGCAGGCCGTCAAGTCGTCCTGGAAGCATCTATGGTAATGTCCCAGGACTCCGTCTTCCCGAATCGACACCTTTAGAGGACCTGGATGAGTATGAGCCGCTGTTCCCAGAGGATGAGAAGAAGGCAGCAGGCAGACCATTGACTGCAGCTGATAAATTGAAGCGACCAGAATTGAAGAATCGTAAATTCCCCAGCCAAGATGTTTGGGAGGACACTCCTCATAGTCTGCAATATACAGCCACAGTTTCATCACCTCAACTGCCGGAGGACACTGAACAATTGAGAGATTCGGGTGCCGTTGAAGGAGAGACTCCGGGACAGGCTTTTGCTAGAAGGCAAGAGGAACTTGCTGAGCAGGAGTCCAGGGATGCAGAGAGCTTCCTTGGTCGAGAGAAGAAGCAAGCTTGGGCGTCTAATCCATCCCTTGCCTCGGAAACCAGATCCGGTATAAAGCAGCGATTCCCCAGCCGCGATATCTGGGAGGATACACCTGACAGTCTCCAACTACAAACCACGGTCTCTACACCTCAGTCAGAGGATAAGGATGTCATGAGCCCTCCAGATCAAGAAAAGGCCGCTGCGGGATTCCCAATGAAGCCTCAAGTTCCTGCTCGTCCATCAAAATCGAAGTTGTCAGAACCCGTTCTGTCGGGTTCACCGGAGAAATTACAACCAATTGTTCCAGAACGTCCTTCAAAACGACAAGGATCTGGTGATGATGCCGCGCCTCCAGTCCCTGTCAAGGCAAAACCTCAAGTCCCAGCAAGACCTTCAAAGCCTATAACGCGCGAGTCGTCAGAAAATGTTCCGCTGACAACAGTGACGTCGGGTTCATCGGCTAAGTCAATTGGCCCAGACTCTGGCTCCGCTGCGGCTGCGAAGCCAAAGCCACCGGTCCCGTCAAGACCTATGGGTAGCAAAATTGCGGCTCTTCAAAGCGGTTTTATGTCAGACTTGAACAAGAGACTGCAACTTGGACCGCAAGCACCTAAGAAGGAGGAAGTTGCACCAGAAGAGCGGGAAGAAGAGAAAGAGAAAGCTCCTTTGGTTGATGCAAGAAAGGGCAGAGCTCGCGGTCCAGCCCGCAGAGCCCCAGCAAAGAGTCCAGCCCCTGCTAGCGTTCCTGCAGCAGTGGAGAACCCCAGCACTACTGCTTTGAGCGTCTCCATGCCCTCCACACTGTGGCACATCGATCCGGAGGAAGATCTTCTCTATGTTTCATCATCGGATCTGGAGAAGCCCGCACCCACACCCCCTGCCAGCAAAGCAGTGGAGGCGGAGACCCCGACGCTTGCGACAAACACCGCGGGAGAGGCACTCCGTGAATCATCTGAGATTGCCCCGACTGCGGAGAAAGTGTCCGCCCCCACTTCCACCTCGGAGGACGTAAATGCTTTCCAGGCGGAAGAGGCGGAGAAAGCTTCTGTCGTGGCCAAACCACCTGGAGAGAATTCCACCGTCGAGCCAGTAAAGACAAGTGATGAGCCTCAAGTCGTCTCGCAGAGCACACTTGCGCCTGATCAAGATGAAGACCTTGGAGCGTCGACAGCGACTTGAAACCTACCGCTGAGAGTATATTTGCTGCAGAGTAGGGAGGGGTCATGTGGAGAGTCATGTGCACATAGTAATCTTTCTTCGACTTTTCCTATTTTAGCTGAGGCAGAGAAATCGATGTTGTCTTCTTGGGTGAGAAGACGGGTTTCTGTGGATTTTGTGTACCGTGATGATTGACTAAGGCAAGAACGATGATGCCGATGATTTGATAGGGCGGGCTTAGTGGCCTTTGGGGCTTAAATGTGAGCCGCAACCCTGGGACTTAGACCTGAAGAGGATCTCCGGGATATCAGATGAGCCTTTAGTTCGCGGATGAGGGCTTAGTTGCCTACACGGCGTAATTTCCCAAGCTATGATGTAGCTACCTTGAATATGTCTTCGACCTTCTCCTTCCCTCTCCTTTACAATCTCTTTACAATTCGACATCGACAAGACAATATCCTCAGTAACGCAAAATTCGACGACGGTATAATACTGTATGACTCTCAATATAGGCTCCAGCCCGCAATACGAACAGCTCTCTGCTACGACTTCAGAAGCTAGCCCTCAGAGAATTCCACATATTGAATTTGTGCGGTTTTTCATATTCTTCGAAACCCGTAACCTTGACGCCCTTGGAGCTTCTGCTCCTTTCCTCCTTCCCTAAAACCAACCCGCGTTCCGAAATTTATTACCTTTGACGGACCATATTGGGCCTCGAGAATTCCTGCCTTTTCGGACATCCGTGGCTTTGAGTATTCTACACAGTTTTCCAAATAACAAGAAATGGCCCATCCTCGACGACCAGCTCGGCGCACGCGAGCTAGAGCTCGCTATGCAACCTTTCTCAAGGCAACTTCCTTCATTTTTCTCGTCCTAAGCCAAGCCATTGCTGGCTTGGTGGTGCAACATACTCCCACATCTCGTCGTCTTAAAAGGGAAGAAGTCAAAGAGGTCAATCCAGTGGCGAACAAGTTCAAGACCACCGTGGATCTCGGAATGCCTGGCTATCCAAATTTTTCAGTGCGCGGTAACAATAACAACTTGAGTTCCTGGGATGACGAAGCCCTGGCCTTGACTACCACGAGATATATGCCGGGCATGTTTCAGACAAGATTTGGCCTAGCTAACGGGTAAGTTACGCATTTGGTCTATAGCTGTTTTCAGGACTATTGTCAAAGCGACTAATCCCGTCAATCTGTACCTTTCCGCACAGCTGACAGCTCCCCTAGGTACATCGGCACGACCGTCGCCCCTACCGGCCCTATGTTCGAGAGAGACGTCAATCAAACAAACTCCGTGAACGCCTCTCAGCCGAAGGAGGGTTGGCCCCTGTGGAACTCCAGACAAACTTTCTCGACAATCTCTGGATTCTACGACTGCCAGGCCACTACGAACGGCAGTAACTATCCGGAGCTTAACGAGCTTGGCTGCGAGAGTGTCATATCGGGCACTCCACATCCCTTGAGTCTCCATTTGGCCATTGGAGACCAGGTCCTCAATTCTACGGTTGGCAACAGCACCATCAGTAATTTCAGCCAAACTATGAATTTTAGGTGGGGTGTTTTGTCCTGGAACTACGTCTGGACTCCCATAAATTCCAGTATTTCATACGGCATTGAGTATGCCACATTCGTGTCCAGGGCCAGCCCAAATGTTGCCGCAACCCAGCTTCGAGTGACACCCATCGGAGGAGATGTCAATGCTAGAATCATTGACTTGCTAGATGGCAGAAGTGCTGTCAGATCGTTTCCTGGAAACAAGGGGATACACAACGAAACGGCCACTATATTCGTCACGAACCATCCTGACGGACTGCCAAGAGTAACTGCGTCCACTTATTCAACAACCAATGTGTCAAACGGTTTCACTGATGAATCGTCTCGGAGACTTACAAATTATTCGCAAGAGGGAAGCAATATGACAATCGGACAAGAGTGGGACGTGCATCTTGTCAATGGCAAGACAGCTACTTTCCAAAAGTTCGTTGGCCTTGCATCAACGGACAAGTTCAATCAATCCTCTGAGGTCGCGTTGAGGAGTTCCCTGGATGCATATCTCCTTGGATGGGAACCCCTATTGAATGCGCACACCGAGGCCTGGGAAGGACTCATGCAAGACAACATGATTGGCAGCTTTCGGGATCCAGCCACTGGAAAGCTACCTCCAAACGATACTACCACCGAGAAGTTACAGACTGCCGAAGTTGTTAGCCGATTCTTGCTCCTCCAAAATCTTGCCAATCCAGACAGTGGCTTTAATGACAATGGTGTGGCAGTTGGAGGTCTGACTTCAGACACATATGGTGGCATGCTTTTTTGGGACCAGGACTTCTGGATGCATCCCGGAATTGCTCTCACGAACCCGGATTATGCTCGACAAATTCTCAATGTTCGCGTGAAGCAATTTGGAATGGCTCAAGCAAATGCGCAGGCTCCCTTCGTCCGTGAGTGGTATACATTTGAAAATGGGTCAGCACTTTACCCCTGGACCAGTGGCCGGTATGGGAATGCAACTGGTACAGGGCCGACTGTTAATTATGAGTCCCATCTCAATGCGGATATTGTCTTGGCAATGTACTTGGACCAGGCCATCACTGGGAATCGGACCCACTTCCGCGAAAGCTACTGGCCTATTGTGAAAGGGGTACGCAGTACCATATCGACCTTATTGTACAAAGATGGAGCTGGCTACTCGATCAAGAATGTCACTGATCCGGACGAATACGCGGTATATTTTTTACTTCTCCCCTGCTGTCGCGCACCTTCTATCAAAGCAACTTACCCTCCTCGTGAGAAGTCAGCACGTTCCTAGTACCCAAGGCTAACGGTTGTCTCCAGAATAATATTAAAAATGCTGCGTTCACTCTTGGTTCCTTCGCAGAAGCCTTGAATTCTGCTATCGGAACGCAAAAAGAGTATGGCCTGGAAGTCAATAATACCTGGATCGATATGGCAAATAACGTCAATATCCCTAAGGCGCCAAGCGGCATCACGAAGGAATTCCAGGATTTCACAAATAATATGGAAGTAAAACAAGCGGACGTTCAACTCCTGAGCTACCCTCTGAATATGCCGAATTATATTCTTCGTGACCAAATCAGAGACATTGACTATTATAATCATAAGCAGACCCCCGATGGACCAGCAATGACATATGCGATTGCCACCATCGCCAACAACCGAGTGGCAAGTTCTGGCTGTGTTACTTTTACAGTGGATCTCCAGGCTCGATTGGAAAACCTTCGTTATCCCTGGTTTCAAATGTCGGAGCAAGCCAACGATGATGAGAACGAGAATGGGGGCGTTTCACCCTCATTCCCGTTCCTCACTGGCCACGGTGGCTCTATGCAGATAAACCCTTTCGGCTACTTGGGCATAGGCCGTGGCCATGAGGAACTGACCATACGACCAAGTCTTCCGTTTCCGATCAATTACTTGCAAGTTCAGGACTTTTACTATAACGGAAATCGGATCAGGGCAGCCATGAACAGCACTCATACCAACATCACACGCCTTCCTGTTGTCGGCGTGGACGGTCTGGTGGATCGTTATCCAAATCTCTCAATGCCAGTCGATGTCCAACGACGTAACACCGTAAATGGAACCATCGACACTCATCAGAGAATGCTCAACATGAACGAAACTATTACGGCAGAGAACGACATGTACTGGCTCAACTTGAGTGAGGAGAACAATATTCTGCAATGTCAAGGAACGGTCTCGAAGTCGGATGTAGTGCCTGGTCAGTACGTGGGCGCGGCGACAGATGGCGGCGTCGGAACTCGCTGGCAGCCATTGACCAGCGAGACTACCAACCTCACGGTGGACACGACGACGGTCGCTTTCCAACCAGTGGAAGCAATCAAGTTCGACTGGGGAGAGAGAGTTCCAGAAAGGATATTGGTCGCTGTGACCAACCAAACGGACCTCGCCAATATTAAGGATGCTAAATGGTGGATCGAGCTCTATGGTGATGATCTCGTTGACTTCGACCAAACTAGAACTGCAACCAATACCACGGAGGTCGTGCCCTACATTGGGCTTCATAAGACCTATACGATGCCAGCGGGTCAGAATGCTTGGACTGGCAAGTATGCCTGGCTGGAGATCGAAGGGTGCAGAAACTGCAGCACGCCAACAAAGGACCATGGGTCAGATCAGAAAGACACAATGGTTCTGCTCGACGACAATAAAGGCGCTACTGTTGCAGAATTCATGATTATCGGATCTAAGGGTGTCGACCTCAAATATGTCATGGAAGATGAATCAGCCGATGAGCGACATGGCGCCAGAGATGATGTGCTGGAAGATAAGATGTCTCGTGGGGCACCGTTGAGAACTGCTGGACCGCCGAAATGAAAGGATTAGGACAAGAAAATAAATTATTCGCAATAATGAGTCAGGAAAGTCTAATAACTGGCAACGAAGAAAATAGTAGCCAGCCAAGACTGTCACGGTTAGCTCTTAGCTTACCGTTGCCGCCTCGCTTATATTGCCGAACGCAGAAAAGGGGAACATTCTAGACCACGCAAAGAAAGCGATCTAGGCTAATATTAGTCGTGTATTTATTCTGAGGCTTCGCCCTCAAAACTTTCATTTCTTCTTTCCTTAGTTTAGAATCGTAAATAGACCCGATTTACAATACTCCTCACAGAGCCTTGATTCTAGTGCCGTGACAACAGTGGTAAGAGAGTACTTAACCTCGAGAAAAGTTCAGCCTCCCTAAGACTTTTGACAGCTCCTTACTAAGAAAAAGTACCCTCCGATCCCAACTTAGAACGTCAACACTATTTCCTTGCAGAAGAGCAAGCTGATGTTCCGGTGCTGCAGTAGCATGAGAAAGACAACACAACTGGTTAGGAAGACCAGCCTGTTCTTATTTATCTTAGCCATATGCTTTACCCCAACTAATGTACTTGAGCTCTTCCAATATTGCTGTTCAACTCGACGGCTGCCATGAAATTCGACCGTCATCCTACACTCGACGGCCGTCTTGCATTCTGCCTGAAGACTGCTCTGCAACTTTCAGAGCACTAGTGTTGTCTTCTTCCCTGTTTGTGATTGCTGCGTCCGATGTCTTTGCATTGAAAACTTTCATGCGGCCTAAGTTACATACCAGTTGCGGAATTTCGTGATGGATTGCTGCTATGCTCGTCAGCAGTGGTTGGCAGCCGATTTATAATTCCTTGGCAGCATAGACTTATGTTCTTATATGGAGCTCAATGGCCTTCCAATTGAATAACACAATTTTTGAAAACAAGTATCCCCTGACAAGAAACACTCACTCGGAATCTAGAACGGACCTTGATCTTTACTCTTTCCTCCTCAGATTCAATATATCCACAAGCTTCACCCCACCTTTTCCACCCCAGCCTGCAACGCCACTCTCAACTTCCGGCCTGACCTGAACATACCAATTCCAAGCCTTCCGATCCAGCTCATCCCGGCTAACATGACCAGCCCAAGACACAAAGAGCATATCCAGAGCCCCCAGCAGTAGCCCTAGGTTTTCTTCTTTCTCTCTATCCAGCGCAGCGCCAGATTTCTTCTTCTTTTTCGGGGAGTCTTCATCTGTAGATGGCGGAGATGCAAACGCTTTCATGATGTATGCTCTCGCACCTTCCGGCTTATAGATTGGCATTCCTGCTGCCGTACCTCCAATAACAGGTGCATCCGTGCTTCTCATTGCTTCGAGATCCAGTCCCCAGAGTGCTTCATGTCCAATTACTCCTGCAACTCGAAGACGCTGGGATAAGGCGTCTCGAGATACTTGTGTCATGATTCGCCATCGGTCTGGGCCGAGCATGATTCCTCCATACCACCTAGTGACAACAAGCAGGGCGCCTACAATGTTGTCTGCTTGCATTAAACCTAGAATATGTCGACCTCCGCCCGATTCGCGGTCATCATCGCTGTTCTCGATTATGCCGTGATCTCCTTGTACTCGCCATGCTGTGATATTGTGACTCGCACTTCGCAGCTCTTCGTTACTGGCGATTAATTTTTGGAAGGCTGACTTAGCTTCCGCGGGAGATTTGATGTCAATAGACCTCGCCACAAACGTTGATTTCTTCGACGTAACACTCGCAGAAACTGTCCAACGACTTGTGGGAGCCACTTTCGACTCCCCAGTATTCCCACCTTCGTTAAAGTCAGCACCTTCCCCTCCCGCATTGCCTCCTTCAACCTGCTCATCTTCGGTCTTGACAGGCTCCCTCCACTCATACCCACTCCTCTTCAACACGCTAACCTCCCTCCCCATAATCCTCACCTTCGGCTGTCCCATTCCCCACCCCATCTCCTCCGCCCCTTTCCCCTTCTCAATCCCCAAACTCACTGCCTTACTCCTACTATTCATACTCACTACCGCCTGCGCTAAGCTCAGTCTCCCGCTCAGCGGCTGCTCCGGCATCGTGTATTTCAACAACTGCACCGCAAAAGCCAAGACTAGCGGTGCGCGATTCGTATACACTACACATTTGGAGATCGCTTCTTCGTCTGCTGAGGGCTGGGGGAGGGATAGAGAGGCTTCGAGCTCGGCGGGTGTTTGCTGTTCGGAGTCAAGCGAGTAGGCTGATTTTGTACGTTTAGAGGAGGAGGTGAGGGAGGTATCTGCCGCACGTTTACTGCTGTTCGGCCCGGATTTGATGTGTGATTTGCAGGAAGAGAGGAGGGATTTGGCGGCTTTTTCGTCCTTTATGGCGTCGCTGAGAGTTAAGAGGTCGGAGGCGGCTATTTGGGATATGCTGCTTCCATGTGAGAAGAGTTAAGAAGGGAGAGTGGTGGAAGCACTACCTGCGTAAGTTCGCAGTCTGGAGAGCTTTAACGCGTCCCATTGCTGCTAGCATGGGAATCTTATTGCGGCCTGTTGTCATAAGCTGAAGCAGCTCTTGGAGATCTTTTTGGGATGCCATGGTAGCTGAGAAAGGGGATTCCCAAGAAGTGTCTTGGAGTTCGAGGATGACGATGTCAACTTTTGGGTTGATGCGCGTGCAGGGGTTGAGTTCGGGGCGAAGCGAAAGGTGGGGGACAGCGGTAGCTCTTGCCCCCTTTTTGTCCACGTGAAGCTTACTTGCCTAGTTGGTTTTACGTAAGGATTTACAATTGAAACATTTTACGGCAACGGATTTGAACTTGACATCTTCTTTATTCCGCAATTATCAGCTCCTGCCTGGTGGGTATAGCTGTGCTCCGGGGATCCGGTGATAACGGGTTTATGATCTGTTCTTGAAGACAATGCCTTCTCTCTTTGATACATTCTATCGATTCTCTTTGATTCGAGACTGTCTTTTTATTATCTACAATCAATTTGCAATATGAATTTTATCCTCAATGGCCGTACCGGCTTCATTGGAAGTGATGTCCTCTCTCTGTCTCCGAAACCCCTCCATTACATCAAATAGTTGCCATGACTCGCCGTGAGCTGCCAAAAGCCGTCAGTAGAGAACCTAAGTTGAAAGGTTTTATTACGAAAGACTTCAATTCTTATCCAGAGCCAGTGTTGGCCGAATTGTCTGGCGCTGGTGCTTGTATATGGTAATCTTACGTTGTGTCATTTCCATGAAAGTCTGGGGTTGACGTAAAATAGGTACATGGGGACCACAGCTGGAGACAAAGTGGTCGAGATTGACTACCCACTTGCGTTTGGTAACGCATTCTCAAACACTCTACCAATATCAAAAAAGAAGTTCCGTTACATTCATCTCAGTGGTCTCGCAACGGAACGAGGTTAAGCGAGATCATTGTGGTTCAGGGGCCACATGAGAAAGATCAAGGTACGTTACCGCTCGAGGAACACTACATTCACAGCCGCTAAAATTAGGAACAGGGTCAAGCAGAGCAAATGATGCTCGAGTTCTCCAAAAAGGAAGAACCCAAGGTCTTTGGGAGACCCTGATTGTCAAAGCTGGCTTCGTGATAAAGAAAGAGATCACGAATCCATGAGATGTTACGAGTTGGATGCAAGGATTGAGGAATTGTATTAGAGTTGATGAGCTAGCGGCATCGATGATAGAGACTGCATTGAATGGGTGGAAGGAGGATATGTGGCAGGATAATCAGGCGATGGCTACAAAGGGACGGGAGGTGTTGCAAGCGTTACAATAATAGACACTAGCAATGGTCATGAATATCTCTTATTTCAAAATTATTTTGGGTTAAATCACTTGCGTCTAATCTCCAACCACATTGTTCATAGAACATGGACCAGGCGCCCGGAATAGGATCATACCCTCCAAAGGCCAACTTCAATGTATTCACTGTGAGCTCCCGGCCTTCAGGAATAATCTCTCCATTCGCTGTATTAAGAGCAAGGATCATAGCACCCAAAAACGGAAGATTGGTCTAGCTAGTCGGTAGACACCATCTCTCAGCGTATGGAAGACGTTCTTGCTCTGTCACGCAAGATATGTTTAGCGAGCATTTCGACTGAGGGGCAAAGATCTGTCCATACCGAAGAACACCTTCACATATTCCAACGGAGCAACACCAGTGACTGGATCTCCCATTACCGAAAGGTACAAAGCCGTCTCACCGTAAGGGAGGATGAACTGTTGCGCGGTGCAGGTAAATTTGGGTTCTCGGCTTTCTTCCGTAGTGACTCGGTTGTACCTGTGCCTGGTCAGCGACCACTCTCACTCTTTCCGTCACTTGAATATATAAGACTCACTTCGCCTTCGTGGCAACAGGAATCAATGTTTCATTTATCCCATCATAATACACTAACACTAAATCAAAGATCGTCTGATTAAATCATAATGGTCGCCATTATCCAAATAATAATCTGCTCGCGAGGGACTCGCATCGTGCTCAATAGGGAAGTTATGCTCGTTGAGGTTGTTTAGGTCAAAAGACGTAGCCAGTAGATTTTCTGGGACAGAAAGAAGTCCAGCTCCGCCCTGAGTTACGGCGAGGCTTCCATATTTTTTTGTTTCGCAGGGGCACTTACAGTGACCGTAGCTAAGTCAGCTCCGACATTCATCCCGTCATTCAACGCCGTGATCAGCATAGGAATCGTGAGTCCCTTTCCATCATGAGGCAGGGAGCCATGATTGGCGAGTGAGTTCAATCCTGGACATGGAGATCGCACATCCCCCTGGACCTGGAGGAGACCAAATCGTGAAGTTCTGCGCTGAGGCTATGGAGAGGGACAACGAGAGGACGAGCGCATATGAGGAGAACATCATGGCTTCCAGAAATTCCAAAATATCAACAAGAAGTCAAGATCAAATCTTGAAAGAGCGAATACCCCTCCATTATCACCTGGACCATCCCATATTTTATTTGCCTCTCCTTCCCCCCTCCTAGTCTGTCCTAGTCCCTCTGTATTCCTACAATCTCGGCGCACTGGCTTGCGGGATTGACAAATGCCGCCCTTTAGCTTCACAACCTTATTGCAAGCTCCTGGCATCTCCTAAGAAATACCGCTTTCATCACTTTGAGATTCTGGATCAGCAAATCAGCCGCGCCGTGTTCCAAATGTGTGGCACTCGCCAATTCCTCTTCCTGTTTGTGAGAAAGCCTCGGCTCTCTTTTTGGTTGGATGAGACTTGAATCGCCATCAAATATCACGATGCATAGCGGAGCAGACTTCTGGAAAATCATACATAACTCCATTTTATAGTACATAGTTGCCCCTCCCCCGATGACAGCATAAGCAAACCAGATCCGCGCCATATGTCTGTTTTCCCACGCCCGCCATGCCAGATTTTGCCCTCCCACTACTGTCTCTAATACAGGAATGGCAGGGAGAAAACATTATCATGTAGGATGCATTAAGTAAGAAACAGTCATTCCATTCCCATGTCTCTGCATGTCCTCCCACGCCCGAAGTGCCGAGAAAAATCTTGCAAAAACCCTACCCCTCGCTCGCTATGCAGAGAAGAAACCATCGATCATCTAACGCAAAGTGTAACGCCGTGTGGGGTTCATAGGTTATGTAACAAGATAGGATACAGCCCAGGGATGTTTCGGCTGCTTCGAGGAAGATGTTGGTGGACAATATTGAAATTCGTCGTGAAAGTTCAGTGTGCGACAAGTTAAGACCGAAGAGGTTGGCCACAAGCTTTCAGCTAATGGCCTTTAAATGTGTCGTGCGACTAAGGCAGCAAAACGCTCGCCAACCTGATGAGAGACATGTTAGCATGATCAAATGAAGGAATTACACGGTCCAGAGTCTTTACCTCTGGTGATGACTTGATGAACGGAAGTTCGAAGAACATGTATTTGTCGTTCTTAACAAGTTCAGCGATTGTCACAACAAGCCCCCATGGCTGTGGCCACGGCCCAAGCAATCGCTCGAGCAAGATTCGGGTGATCTGCTGACGAATATCGGACTCTTCCTGATCATTGAAATCGTTTCCAAAGACCTCGAGAAGCGCCTGGCTGAAATAGTGCGTGTGGGTATTGTGGAAGCGAAGTTGGTCGACAATGCTGCCAATGAAGAAGTAGCGTGCCTCCGGTTGCAGTTCATGCACAAGCATAGACAGTAGTGCGGCATCAGGAGAAGATCTGACGAACGTAGGGCCATTCTTTTGCGCCTGTCTTTTGATTGCATGAGTGCCTACGTACACAACGAGGGAGTCGATCAGCTGCAAATCCACGTTGATAGGTACGAATCCAACACCCGACTGACGGGCCTTCGGTCGTTGAATTGCGTGTGCAATGTGCGCGACAGCATCCTCGGAAGGTCCATTTTCCAGTGCTTGATCGACGACTTCAATGAGACCATTTTCTCGTAGTGGGGCCTCCAAATCATTCATCATTTCTGGACAGTCTCGAACCTCATCAAGTCGATCGACCTTGAGACCTGCCTGAAGAGGGTCCATGACCTTTGAATATGACGGATTGGCATTCAGAATAAGGTTATGTAGCTGAACGCAGTGGCTAGGAATATTGGCACAAAGCTTGACGTGGTTCGCAGCCAAGAAGTCTGGGAAATCGTGTTGCAAAATGACCAAGAGCTTGAGAACGCCGCGGTAGATTTCCTTGGTCGTTGGGTTGATCTGTAAAGGCTTGAGAAGGTCTCCTATGAAATAAATAAAGTCCTCCATGATATCGGCATAGATTTGCCATCCTGCCTGATCCGGGACTGCCATCAATGGAGGCAAAAAGCACCGATGTGACAATAAGCCAATCCACCCGAAGATAAATCCGGGGAAGTACGAGGCACGAAGGTCCTGGAAGATGCGGGCGAATACTAGAATGATCTGATGGCGTTCTGGTCCGGATATCTCGTCGCCAACGGCATTGAAGTCGCAAAGCAGGGTCGAGAACAATCGGAAAAAGACCTTTTGGTTAAAAGCCTCTCCACGCATGACATGGTGATGATTCAGGACGAGGACAATCAACGACAAGACAGACTTGAGGAAGGAAGCTTTGTCGGCCTTGACTTCACCATCCTGCTCCCGACGCTTAACAAGCATAACTATGAGTTTGGCCAAGGCATCCGTCGGAATATAAGCATCGTAAAGGCTGCCATGGTTCTGCATGTGAATCTCAAAACGCTCAACTGACAAATCAATGGCCTGTCGTACGAAGAGGCATAGGTCATCCCTGTTGTTGATGAGTTGCTTGTTGTACATCTGTGCGATGAAATGGTTTCCGGCCTTCTCAGAGGCATTCGAGTTGTTGTATAGATGGACCCATTCGTCGAAGATGTACTCCATTTGTTCTTGGCGAGCAGCGACGTGATCCTCAACAGCCCTACCCAGGTTTTGGGGAACGCCAGAGCTCGTCAACTTTTGCTTAAGCTGCTGGCCAATTTCCATGGACGGGTCCTCCTCAATCCATTGCCAAGCGACTTCGAAGCTCCTTGCAAAATCAGCATAGAGAGCGATTGGACGGTCGTTCAGAAGAACAGTGTCAACGAGATCAGATAAGAATTCGAGTGATCCTTCTTTTCTGCTGATAATTGCCTTCGCAGTCTCGGAGTCGATACGATGCCATTCAATCATATCAGCTTTGATGAGAGAAACGGCCAGTGGTACGCGCAGTAACGCTTCGCCGGGTTGGTGGGCAATCAGAACGGACACTCTGCTGGCAGTTCGGCCTCCAATTCGTGAGATATTTTCCAGGACGTGAACCAAACTCTCTACCACAAGGTCTTGCTCGACACCACCAAAGAGAGCCGCACAGATGTGGTCAATAATATAGATATCCAGAGGCTCAGTACCTTGAGAGCTTCTGATGATGAAGCCGTACAGGGCATCTAGGACATCATACACAGGATGAGGACGAGGTAAGTCCGCATAGTGCTGCTCAGGTGCCTCAGATGCCACACGCTCCAGCTCCAAGAGAGTCTTGGAGACTCTTTCCATCAAGCCTCTCGGGTCCATTGGCATTGCAGGTAGTCGTCCATTTGACATGGCGGCGGCAGCTTGTGAATAAGCAGGCTGTTGAGTGTTCATGTGGGGCATTGCTGGTGGCTCGGCTGGCGTTGATAGACTTGGAACAGGAGGATACTGCTCTTGAAGAATGTCATTTGCCATCGATCTTGTGGCATCCGATGAGGTGGGGACATGGGTCGTGCCACCCAGGGACGAAACGGCTCGGGGCGGTCGCGCAAATTCCTCGTAGATTGCCATCTGGCTTTGATTCAATCCAGTCAAAGAGGGCTGCAGCTTGTATGGGTTCGGAATTGTCCACGACCATCGGCTCAAGTTTGGATCAACATATTCCACATCTGGTCGGGTCATTCTGTGGTGTCGACGGGCCTCCAACTCTGGTTCAATGATCTCCTCAATCTCAGGAACAGCACGTTCCTCTGCCTTCTTCTCGACTTGGTTGCATGCCACTTCGAGATTGGAGTTCACACACATGATGATTGTGCCTTCAGGCAGACCTTGTGGCAAGTCGCCAGCGAGTTGGCGGATGTAGTTCGTCATACTAGCTCTGAGCGGCTCCTTGGACGTGACCTGAGCCAGACTACCTGCAGTCTTCTTCACCATGTTGATGGCAGAGGATCGCACCCGAGCTTCATCTGGTTCTGTGGCGAAGTCCTTCTTTATCATCTGAGCAGTAGAGATGGCTGCGATAGTGACTGATCGCTCTACGACAGGGGAAATGATTTCGTGAACCGCTCGAGTGATTGCAGATCTCACAATCTCTTGCAATCGAGGTTGATTGACAATGTCAGTTGTTGGAGGGTATGTCAAGAGCGGGCCAAGGTCAGGAATAGAGGACGTGATATCTTGCGGAGAAAATCTGCCACTTGCGACTCCACCACCCATGCCATTCAGTGATAGATTGTCGAATCGGTCCATGCCATCCGCAGTCATAATCTCGGTAGGTTCTTCCACGGGAGGAATGCGTTCCAAGACTTCGTAAGAAGGTTCGATGCTTTTGTGATCCAAGGATAACTCCGCGCAGAGAACTTCAATCTCGAATCGTTGATTGAGCTTGATATCAGCCCTCTCATAAAGACCCATGAGGTTCCTGATGATGTCCATGATCCAAGGATTCGGGGGTTTGAAGACTGTTGAGTGTTTACCTTGCGCCAATACTTTGCAGACGAAAGGTATGACGATTACAAGCCTCTGCGAATCATATGCTTCAGACAAGAGTTGCTTGAAAGCAATGTTCTTATGCTTGATCGGCTTGTCTCGTGCAAGAGTCAAGGCGCCCAGCCAAGTAGCCAAATTCTTCAGGTGATTTCGATCAACGGTACTTTCGGGTGACATGATGGTCTTTGCGTTGATAGTTCTGAATGTACACGAATAGGTCACTCGCAGAATTTCTGCCCATAGAGACTTCTTCCCAAAAAGTTTAACCAGATTGAGGTAGAGCTCATGATAATTTGGCTGCATCTTGGCCCGTTCTTGAACAAGATGACCAGCGAACCAGTGTTGAGATTGATCATCGACCACGTCTTTCAATTCGAGAAACTTTGTTTCGAGATTATCCGAGGTGATATTATTCAAGACAAACTGAATCTTGTCCTTGATACTCTCCTCGGGTTCCTCGAAGTCGTGAAGGGGAGGGTCTTCATTGAGTGATCTGTAGGGTGGTGGAATTGGATCTGCTGATGCGAGTCCATCAGAGTTACCATTCGTAAGACCATTAGGGCCCTCAGCGGCGTCTCGTTGCCGTTCCTCTGGCTGATTAACCACGATGTCTTCGGCCTTGTTCCAAGCTTCAGTTCCTCGCAGATGCGGGACTTGAAGTAGTCGCACACAATAACCAGGCCATTCTCTCATGCGACCTAGAAGCTGCATGAGCGCTTGAAGGCCAAACTTGTACATTGACTCTTCAGGTCTATAGTCTCTGACAGCTTCCAAGATCATTCCAAGGCCAATCTTGAGTGGAAGACCATTTATGAGTTTGCGTGAGATGATGCCACCAAACAGAACTGCAGTTGTGGCAAGCGCCTCCAGGGGATATGTTCCATAAAGGGCGAATTCATCAAAGAGGCCATGAATCATGCAGGCGAAAACATCCTGATCAGCCCCGTCTCGTGAGTTCTTGTATCGTTCCAAGGCTTCCACGACGCTTCGGACCTGGAGATCATCGTTGTACATGCGCTTGTAATGCTCCTCCATTTTGTTGTTTGCGTCTTTGGGCAGCGAATTGTTTTCTTCACCATTCAGGTCAATTATGTCGTCAAAGCCTTCTCCATAATTGATGAGACGAGGATAGGAAGTAATGCAAGCACGTTGAACGGCAATCAGCTCATGTGAAGGGGTCGTGGGTAACATATCTTCCAAGAGTTCCAGGAGCAGGGAGATGGTCTTGACTGGAAGTCTGACACTGGAAAGCCGGCCTTGTCGCTGTGAATCGAGTTCATGTTGTGCTTTGATGCTCAGAAACGTAAGGAGAGATTGTGCAAGCTCTACCCGGCGTGGCGGATTGACTGAAGCCCATCTTGCAAGGTCATAGAACCCGCGGGCATGAGCGTAAGCTGCTAGATCGAGTCCAAATCCATTGCGCACAAGTGCCAATTCCTCGAGCCACCCGCGTCTGACAGCATGATCGAGCATGGTTGGGAGTTCCAGTGGTACTCTGGCATGCGCTTCGACCAGGCGTTGTGCGACCCATGCCTTGTCTTTGCGCCAAAGGCTTTCCAGGACGAAGTCATAGTTAGGATCGAACTTGTACAGGAAGCGATCAAACAAATTGTTGACCGTCTCGATCGCCAAGTCAGGCCATGGCTTCGGCACTGCAAATGCAGACACCAAGAATATGTCTAAGTTTGGAACAGCGACCTCCTGGAAGAGTCTCTTGGCTTCGGGGGTATCAGAAGCTTGAGGTGAAGTCAAAGCTACATGTACCATCGCCGACACGGCGGCTAAAGAGACGAGAGGATGTCTTGATGCCCAAACACCATGCTCTTGAACCTCTGGCGAGGAATTTGCAAAGTCATCAGCGAAGAAGGTAGCCTGCAGTCCTGGAATGGTAGTCGCATCGAGCTGCTCGGGATTAAGTGACGCGAAAGCGCTGACGAAAGACAATTGGGTCTCTGGGTTGCGCCAACTTCCACCCCACAAGCGCTGGATGTCGAGGACCTCGTCGAGAGCAAGCGGTAATAGAGCCTGATATAACGCCAGAAAGTGTTTCGGGGCAATTCTCAAATCTGGCTGGTCAAAGCATTGGACAACTGTCTCCCAACTGAAGTCATTGGGTAATTCGTGCCGCAGAGCGCTGACCAAAATGGGCGTAGAGAGCTGAATGGTGGTACTGATAGCGGAGTATATCAAGGCGGCCGATATCTGCTCCTCGTCCATTCGCGAGAGCCCAGCATTGCGCAGGTAATTCCGACATGTATCTTCATCGGCTGTGAAACCTGAACCTATTCCACGGATAAACTGTACCAGTCTATTCCCATCAGTCAGGCTCTGCATGAGGTAGAGCGCTGCAAGGATTTCCGCCGGCTGCGACATCTCTTGCTCTCGATTTGTGTATCGGTAATGGAATGCGAGGACGAGGTCGTGCTTTGATTGTTGGTCAAAACTGGGAGGGTGTTCTTGTATAAATTGGTCGATAATGGTAGCAAGAGAGCTGCCAGATAAGTCATCGTGCTCGGGAGTAGGTTGGGCGATTTGTTCGAGGAATGGAGTATAGTTTGTAGATAGGATAGCATCAGCTTCTGCATGTTAGCCTGGAATCATCAAAGCTGAAGGAACGTACCCTTCGATTTCAAGTCCGGTCTTGAACTGTTCTTGAATGCCAAAGCTAGAACTGTCTTCTGGAGGGCGTCTAGCTTGAAGTGCTCCATGAATGTGGAGAGGTCAAAGTCGCGGAACATGTTCTCATTTGCGGTCTCTATGGACTCTGCAATCTTCCCAACTATATTGGCATCGTGAGAGATCTTGCGCATCTCACCAACCAGGACAGAATAGGTGCCCGAAGGGATTAAAGGCCGATTAAGGCCGGGGAAGATTTGAGAAGCATTTTCAACCACAAGACGGACGAAATACTTCGAGAACACTTCCATGCCGTTCTCATCAAGCAGCTACAAGCGCGACTATTAGTAAAGTGAAGCCAAAGCTTGACGTTCATCTGCTTACCTTTTGGAGCTGCGCAGCCTTTTGCTCAGCTTGTTGTTCTGTCTTGATCGTGCTGAGGACGAGGTAGACTTGGGCGATAGCAATTTGGTCAAGAGATCGTTTTCCTGTGGGACTGTTCGTGCTCGGGCTCGCACCAGCACTAAACGCGCTGTGGTGTGAGCCGTGAGGCGAATGACTGACAGCTGTCACAATAGTTTGTTGCGCTGGTGAAGGTGTGTATGTCCCCCCTCTTGGATTGACCATCGAAGATGCTGGTAGTAATTCTCTGGCCCGCACCCGTAGCTCTTCCCTAGTCCTGAAGTGGATGGAAGATCTACCGGAGGGGTGTATGTCCTGATCGGAGGTTTGCGAAGGTCGAGGTCGCTGCGCAGAGAGTGTATACAAGGAGGTGCTACGATGTATGATGGATTGAAAGACGAGAGTTGAACTGCGATCATTCGGTAAAGCTGGCGCGCCTTGTGGCGCCTTACCCGATTCGGACCTGCCACCTCCCCTAGCCGCATCTGTCCCTGATTCGTCCATTACACAATGTATTGTTATAGTATTTTCAAGTACTCGCTATTTATCACATCAGGGCTATTCTCAGCTCTAGCCCAGATTCATTTTCTTTGCCAGCCATTACTACACCGTCCAGAGAGACCTTATGGCGGGGACTCAAGTGGTGACCTACTAAGATGTGACAGCGACCACCATTCATTCTGTATGAGAAAGAATTGATCGGAGAAAGGGAGTAAGAAGTTGTGGAGACTACAGAGTGTATTTGCCATCACCATGTCAGTCCCCCACGTATCATGGAAGCTGAGGGAATAAGAGCTTTGCCTCAGCCACTGCTCGCTTTCCAGCATTAGGGAAGCGATCTCCAGATAGTGAGTTCAAAGAACCTCACCAGGGCTCCTACTGCAATGGCAAACCACTATCACCAGAGCTGTGAAATTAGGATGAAGGCAGAAAGATTCAAGGACTATGGTAGGCAGCAATTTGGCTTCCTTGCAACGCATCTGAACCTGTGAAAACATCCGGATTTCTCTCAACAGTGAGTATTGTTTCTCTACGAATACTCAGCAAGTATAATTACTTTACAGAAAGCAAGCTAAATTAATGGCCGAGAGAGCCGAGTTTGAGGTATGATAGTCCTAGGTAATTCATGAGGTGTTTGTGTATGATATTCTTCTTTTGGTAATAATCCCTGTGGTGCAAACATACTCAACTGGGGGAACGGTTAGGAGTTTGCAAGAAGACGACCTCGAAGCGATAAAGAATTTGGCAAGGCTTCGAGTCTTTGTTCTCGATGTAGCAGATTGAATACCGCCCATTCTTCTGCAAAGTAGGCGGGAGAGACACTTCCACGGAACTCATTCTACGAGCTCGGACCGTGTCATCCAGCCTCCGGCCCGGGTTAAGATGCGCACGTGCTCACCACTCTACTTCCGCTGTTGGTCCAAGCTTCGGCGCGTTGCTGTGGGGACGCAAGTGTTGACTTTCGAGTTTTCTCCACTTCCCACTAAGGCATCCCCTGCACTTAACATCCAGCCATTCCATTCCATACTTCCACTCCATTTCAAACAATTGTTCCTGATATTCTTCTTCATACCTCCGCCATTCCTAAGAGGATTACGGTCATTATCTTTCAGTGCACGCGTCCTCCAACTGACCGCGACGAGTCAACAAACCCGGGAATCTGGGCGTCATGCCCGGAACGGTGTCAGATGGCCCCTCGGTCGCCTTGAGTTTCGCAAACAACTTCTGGGGCAAAGATGATGCTGGCGTCGAGCCCTTGCTGCAACGTATGCTTAATGCAAAGCAGACCAGCGATGAATTGAAGTCTTTCTACACTGGTATGCCGCATAGCCCCTCGAGGCTAAGACCATTTGCTAATGCTACCAGCTCGTGCCGCTATTGAGGATGAGTATGCACGTAAGTTACTGTCACTATCACGCAAACCGTTGGGCTCCCAAGAATCTGGCACTCTACGAGCTTCCTTGGACGTCCTGCGCGGAGAAGTAGAGGGGATGGGCAAGGCACACCAGAATATTGCAGGCCAGATGAAGACAGAGCTCGAGGAGCCGCTAGCGGCATTTGCTGGTGCCATGAAGGAACGGAGAAAGATCGTTCAAGGTGGCATTGAGAAGCTATTGAAGGTCAAGGTTCAGCAAACCCAGCATGTCAATAAGGTACCCCGTCGCCTCGTCATTCACAGGATTGTTTACTGATTTCTGCCCAGACCCGCGACCGATACGAGCAAGAGTGTCTCAAGATAAAAGGCTACCTAGCACAAGGACATATGGTCATGGGTCAGGAGGAGCGAAAGAACAAGGCAAAGCTGGAGAAGACTCAGATCAATTTGGCGACATCCAATACCGAGTATGAAAACGCAGTGAAAGCTCTCGAGGAGACAACCGGTCGTTGGAATAGGGACTGGAAAGCTGCAGCCGATAAATTCCAGGATCTCGAAGAGGAGAGACTGGATTTCATGAAGAGCAGTCTTTGGAGTTTCGCCAACATCGCCTCTACTGTTTGTGTTAGTGACGATGCAGCTTGCGAGAAGATTCGCCTATCTCTTGAGAACTGCGAAGTCGAGAAGGACATTGTTGGTTTTATCAAGGAACGAGGAACCGGCCAGGAGATTCCAGATCCGCCAAAATATATCAACTTCTGCCGTGGGGATGTTAGTGACACACAATCCGAGACGTCCGAGGACGAAAGCTACTCCGTGGCCCAGTTCCAGCGAACTATCAACCCAGCATACAGAAGCTCGTCACCTCAACCATCTACTTACGAATCCCATCATGATCCTCAGTCCTCTCTTGTTCGAGATCTTGGACACGATCCCTCGACCCCTCCCAGCCGCGAAGCCACTCTAACTCCGCAAAAGTTGATGACCGACAGGTCGAGACCACCGCCAACACTTGACTACCAAGTACAACCCACCAGGATTCCATCTGAACAATCTCAGCAACAAAAGATCCAACCTGACAGATCAAGACAGATTCCACTGGATCAGCATGCTCAGTCAAGCAGACTTCCATATGACCAATCCCAACATGGGCCCTTGGCAGCTGTACCCCATGACCCATACCCCATGGATGGGATGACAATGCTTTGCCGAACAGGCCCTCCCTCGGAGAGAAGCTCTGCACATAGTCCAGCCAGACCTACCAGTCGGGACTCGCAAAGCGAATACTCTAATCCAACCTCGTTTTCAAGCCAAGAGCCACCAAGTGGCAAGACTTCTCCGGTCAAGCAGTCTGCCCCTCCTCCAGAAAAGCAGGTCCTTAAGAAGAAGAGTGGATTCTTCCAAAGCCACAGCCCGTTCCGACGAAAGAGTAACAAGGAGAGGGATACTTCATCAGCCATGACTCCTTCTAATAGAAACACGTGGTCTGCTCGAACCACTACCAACAACCAGAACACCCCAGCTAGACGCCCGCAGACCTATGGTCAGGAATCACAGAATATGATCAGCGACAGGCCCAGCGGTAGCCCTGAACCCATTGATCCTAGGGCGAGTTTCCAGCTGAATGTTGGTAATAATGTTTTCGATGTTGCGCCGGAGAAGAAGAGCAAGACTGTCCCTAATGGTGCTTCTCAGGAGGAAGATGACTTGGATCCAATTGCTCAGGCTTTAGCAGAGCTGAAAGGTGTGACAAAGGCATCTTCAACTAGGATGTCTGCAGATAACTATCATGGCATCCCAACTCCTGCTCCAGGAGCGACTCCCAATTCCCGCCCGGGTGGTGCTCAGATGGCCAATGGTGCCTTGATGGCAGGCATGCGAGGAACGCCACCCCCATCCTATGATCAGCCAGTTCAGAGACTTGGGCTCCCACAGCCTGCCTTCACATCTAAGGCAATGCAGCAAACTCGACAGAAGTATGTTGATCAGACTCAAAGCATGTTCAATTCGCCGGCACGTCCAGACTCTTCAGGTGGATATGGATCTCGTCCAGGCACTAGGGGAAATGATATGCCCCGTGCTACATCTCCTGCTCCTCCACGCAGTGCCTCTCCCCGCCCTGACATGCAGGTCGATACACGACAAGCATATCGATCTGCGTCTCCGAATCCCTATGGTGGCAGCCAGCGTACCCGTACTCAGTCGGTTTCAACCCAAAAGCGAGGCTCAGACCAAGGCTACTACCGACATAACTCTCCAAATGATGTTGCTCGTGCGGCTTCTCCAGCACCTTTCCGAACCCAGGAGAGACCGAACAGCAGTCATGTCAACAATGAAATGTCAATGCAACTAGCACCTGGACCCGATGAGGGCTATGGATCCCAGAATGGACGAGGAGGTAGCAGAGCAGGTAGTCGATCCCACTATGGTGGAGGCCAAGAGGTTTCTAGACAACGAAGCAAGAGCGTTGCGGACGTTAGGCAATTCAACAGAGAAGGCCGACCAATCCTGCATTTCGGTGAGTATCCCTTTATTGCCTGGTTTGTTTTATACAATGCTGACTTTTGTAGCCCGTTCACTTTATATGTATCAAGCTGCCATCCCTGAAGAATTGAGCTTCGCAAAAGGAGATATTCTCGCAGTTCTAAGACATCAGGATGATGGTTGGTGGGAGGCGGAAATTGCAGGAAAGAATGGACGGCCAGGTCTGGTACCATCCAACTACCTTCAAGTTTGCTAAATAATTTGAGACGGAGGAACTTGAGAGAGTTTTGCGTTGTCTATATGTGGCTTCTCAGAGAGCCTTACTTTGCAGTAAATGATGCTTGGTCAGCTGGGATGGGATATTTCGTGTTCAAGGGTTTGTTTGAGAAGGTTCTGTTTGAGTAGAGAGCTTTGGAGATTGTGCCGTACATTCTACGAAACGAGGGACGAGAACAATTGACAAAAATTCGGAAACTGCAATGATCATAACCACAATGAAAAGAGTGAGACTCTGAGGTTCTACTTGAATCGATATCCTTCGTCGGCAGCTTTGAAGCTATATTCATGTGGACCTTCAAGTTAATAAAGGAGAAAGTTTTGGATATCTAATACATACTTCGCATTGATTGCTACTATGAATGCAGCCATGTTTATTCTCCCAGGTTACGCACTGAAAGTTCGAGTTTCAAAGTTGCATGTGAAGGTCCCCTTGGCCGTGTGGATGACGTCGGAAGCTCCTCGCCTGCCTCGAGCTTCAACAGCTCAAAACGAGAACAACAAAACTCAGCACCACCACAATCAGGCCGCGCCTCGTGCGGCACTGCAGCAACCGCAGCGATGGTAATTTACGAATCAGTTTGGTGTCTTTGAAGAGACCTATGAAGCTTGGCTAACCTCATAATCAGGACCTCATTTTGAAGCCTGTCCGTGTCGCGACCTCGAAACCGGCGCAGAAGACATATATGAACACGATCTTGTTCATGATAGCGTCTGCCGTTCTGCTAGGATTCGCAGTCATGGGATATCTACTCTTCTACTGGAATTATGTGCCGCAGATTGGGATTGAGCGGGTCATTCACTTACAATACGGGTATGTCTCCTGCCCCTCTAGTCAAGGAATCTAAGCAGATTGATTTCTCCTTAGAGAAGGACCACATCCATATGGGGTTGCATCCCTTTCTTCTTCGCTCGTCTCCCAGCAGCCGTACGACATCTCCCTCTCCCTCCATGTTCCGCGCTCCCCACCCAACCTCGAGCAAGGCAACTTCATGCTGTCCCTCTCCCTCCTCTCGCCGTCTTATACCCCGCCCAACCCCTTGACAAGCTTCAATCATTCCCCGCTTCCCATAGATGCCAGGCCCGCCGGCCCTACATCTCTCCTCGCTCCCGAGGATGTGCTTTTGTTTTCCCGCCGCCCCGCGATCCTCACGTACACCTCCCACCTCGTCTCCCTCTCCGAGCGCATCTTCAGCATGCCCCTCTACCTCCTCGGCCTACGCCACGAATCCGAAGTCCTCCACATCCCCATGGCAGAAAGCGCCACCTTCCTTAGAGGCTGGAGGAACGTCCCCGCCTACGTCCTGCTGGAACTACAAGCCGGACAACAAGTCCAGGTCTACGATGTGCGGGTACATTTCAGGGCGCGCTTTGGAGGACTGAGATGGATGATGTACAATCATCGCATTCTCTCTTTCTTTACTTTTACATCGGCTTTCTGGTTCTCGGAACTGGTGTTCATGGGACTGGGATGGCTGCTTGTGACAGGACTTTCGCCAAAGAAAGAGGTTAAGGAGAGTGTGAAGGGAGAGGATACGGATGTAAGTACGGCGGCGATTAAGAAGGAGGAGGAAACGGATGAGGAGCCCGATTTGTCGGATACGCCGAGGACGTTCCCTACTTATGGACGACAGGCACCGTTGAGATATGTGCCGAAGGTCAAGGATGAAGAGGATAGTGAGGAGTACATTATTGATGAGACGGCGATCCAACCTCTGGCTACTGCGGAGGCAGATGATGAAGATGAGGACGGAGAATACCCGAGGAGGGGTGGGAAGACTGATTCTGGCCTGGGAACGAGTTACTCAGAAGCTGGCGAGAGAAGTGGTTTGGCGAGGAGGAGATCAGGGGGTGGTAGAGGTGGACTTTGAACGATATTCGAGAATGATGATTTCATGATACCCAAACACGCCGGATTCGGAGTTTGAACTCGGCCTGGAACTTGAAAGGATTTCTGCTTGTAACAGAGACAAAAGTAATAAGAAATGCTTGACCTCTCACATCTGATTCAGGTATCAGACCAGAATCTTAATCCACTGTCGACACTCTGAAGTAAATGTTAAGGTATTAAGGAGATATTGGTACTTAAGGTAAGATAGGCTACAGGATGCTCAGTATAATGCCTGGAAGGCCTTGGAGTGTTCACCATTCAAGCAATTCCCAAAGGCGTGGAGATTCTTCGGGTTGCCGTTCACGATGGGACCTGTACACGCCAACTTGAGTAAACTCCCTCGATCCTATGAGATTGTCTTTCACCACCAAGTATTCGTCTCCATCCCTCCCTAGGCCGAATCCAAGAAGCCAACTACATCAGATCTCTTCCCTCCATTATCATCAAGACTTCCGACTCTATCAAGGTATTTTTCGCCGTTCTCTTTTGGATACTGGCCTAGACATGTTGATCTAGTTATACTAGATCCTGTCATAAAGCCTTAGAACGAGGTAGCACGACCTCGATCTTGGATTTATGACACTGATGGCCCCTTCGTTGCTTGGTATTGGTATGAAGTATGGGAGCAACTCAGTGGATCTAGTACCCTCAGCCCTGAAACATGTGATTGGATCTATGCCTTCGTCGGACTGCTCCTGTTGCTGCTTCGAATGAATGGGAGCATATCCGCCAGAACCTGAACTGAAAGCAAGCTCGGCTGCCATGACGAGAACTGTTCCAACGCCTTTGTTAGGGGTAAATTCGGGGGATGGAACACTTAGGGCGGCTTTGCCAATGAGCAAACAGTGACCAGTTTTCCATCTCAAAAACCAACCATGACTTGTAGCCATGCAATATCCACAGACTGTTGCCCGACTGCAGACATTCAGAAAAACAAAACCCTCGAAACCCACGATCTGTTTCAAACTCAGATCCATGGGCATCTTGCAATGTGCTCAAAGGCTCAGGTTGAGGAGACACTATAATACGACCAAGCATAACCTGGCCAGTAAAGCAATCCGAAATCTCATCGAGCTTGATTCCTCGTACTTTCAGCTTGTTGTCGAGGATTTTGAATTTGACGTTCCCTGTAACATATAACCGTCGGTATATCAACCCCAAATGAATTCCACGTCATCGGACATTCGCTTATCAGTTGAGCAGTTTGGAACCCACGATGGTAAGCTCAAACCGTTGTTGGAGCTCATGAAGATGTGTTCCAGGAGATCCAGAGTCAATTCGGTTTTCAGTATCTTTGACGCTGTGTCGATCAAAAGTTGCTGAAAGCTAGAGGTATAATCGACCACGCCGGCATATCTCGGATTTGCAAGTCCTTGAAAGGCATATATTCTGTCCTGGGATCTGAAGATCTACCGATACGAGTCTTCTCTAGTATAATGTGTAGAGAGACTTTCTCATGGTATATCTGGAAAATCTCGCCTTCAGAAGGCCGCTTGCATATTCTATCGATGTTCGAGCTTCCCGGAAATGCTCCTGGAACTGAGATTTTGCTTCGTGATAAGACATGTTGACTCACAATTCTCATCCATGAACGTACTATCGGCTTCCCGACTCAGATAATGAAAAGTTTCATCCAAAAATTCCCCGGGAAAGCAGTAAGCTCCGCAGAATAACGTCGTATGCTTAGCCAATGCGAATTCTTGGTATATCCAGACCCTTCTCCACCATGGTAATTAGACCAACTTGCAGAATGCGGACCATGCTGTAACATTGGAATAGTCGACATTGCCGTCGAACTGCGAAAGAGGATTGGGCACATGTCCGTCTGCATACCTTGCACGGCCGCGCCCATTGGATTTCTGACGAAGATTGCTTCATAGGTTGCGGATCTGCTTCAACCTTTCGCCGTCTGACTCGACTTCTGAAAGATAGACCAGAGACTTCCTTGCCAACAGATAAATATCCCTCATCTGGAACACTTGGTGTGATCTCTCCAGTGTATTGCTCTGGTTAATACATATTTGATTAACCCAGAACATCCGATCACGGACTTCACGGCCGACGCATAGATTCCTCGAAGGGTGTGCCCAAGGTTGGAGAATACATTGAACCGAAGGCCATTGACCTTGACAATTTGCGTTTGGTACGGGTCATCAGCACAGTCAGATATAGACTCATAATCTGACTTCAAGGGGCAGTTGTCGATGAGCTCAAAGCTTAGAACTTAATCGCTCGAGTCCGAGACTAATCGAATGAGGTGGATTTCTTTCTTGGATCTGTCCAAGTCTTTATATGGCGACTGAGAATAGAAGCATTGTCGAGAGAGTAGAATGTGTCGTACTTGGGTGCCGGCTCCGAAACACTGGACTCGATTGATTCCGTAGTCATTGCCGGGACTTAAAACTGGATAACATGATCAAAGTCTTTGATAACCTCAGGTCTGAAGGAGTTCGGGAGTTTGGAATTTTAGAGCGGGCAAGGATGAACAACGAAGGTGATCAGGTCGTAGGTAACGAGCTGAGCCTCACGTGGTCTGCGTACATGATACATAGCCGATCGACAGCCAGCCGAAGCTCCAAAAATGCCATCGGCAGAAATGCAAAACGGGCATATTCCCACAGCAAGAGAGTACAGACTTAGATCAATTGTTATTGGCATGTTTTATATTTATGGTGCTTTTAGTCTGCTAGCAAAGGAAGCTTTCGTTGCACATCGATATGCAAGATATAGCAATATCACTCGTGATAAAGAAATTAATCAGGGTAAGTTGCTAAGTAGAATGCTCGCTGTCTTTGGTCTGAGTAAAGGGCCACTACTAGTAAGCCGAGTCCAAATTTCGTAAAAAAAGAAAGACGATTTGTTGCACGCCGACACAAAATAATAAGAATCGCAATAAGTGTATTGAATTAGAGTGGCTTGCGAAGCACTGTACACAGTTTGCCACTTGGTTATGACGACTGACCCCGAGGTGACTTCTTGCCTCGTTAAGAAGACATGCTTGACAGACCGTCGGCGATTGGAAAGCACGGAGCTTGGGAAAATATCAGAGTTCGTAATATACGTCCTGTCGGAGTATATCTTGCGGAACTTGATAATAAACCGAAGACGATTTGCATGTGCGGGCCTAGTGAATGATTCGAGACTTCATCTAGATGATAGATTCAACCATATGAGAGGTTTGTCTATTCGTAAAGAGAGGAAAGTGCGTGTTGAACGTCGAGATGTATCTGAATCGTGATACAGGCTGGTAAGGGGTATTTCCTTGCGAGAGAATCTGTAGCATTAATCATCCGCGAAGCAGAAGTATCAGACTGAACCACGGAGAGACTCCATCTCTTGGGAGTTGATGTTTGAGACGAAAGTCTAACGCTGATAAACTTCCCGCTGCCTGCCAAATAGTGTACTTTTTTTGCCAGAAAGTCTGAAATAGTTTGCTTCTAGAAGATCTCTCTGAGGCACTTGCCAACCCGGCGTTGTTTGTTACTATTTCAAGACTTACTGGCAAAACGAGTAACAGCGTCCCGAAAGAGGAAGGAACGGCCAAAAGTATAAAGTAACCAGGAACTATCAATAATCGTCTGGTTTCTGGGAACCAATCATTGTCGAATAGGGCTCTTGGCTGGCAATGCAAGCATGCGTCGAGAGCAAACATCTTCAGATGGTAAGGGCGTTCGACTATTCGGACCGTAGGAACGCTCAGCATTAGAACGTTTGAGTGGAGGCTTATTCAAGCGTCAGACTACTCGAACTTCCGGCTTCCCGAAAAAGACCTGAAACGAATATGGAGGAGACGTATCGCAATAACTTATCAAGAGAGGTTTGTGAGAGTGACGACAAGAAAGATGAGGCTGTAGATATCAGCTCGGAGTGAGTCGGGGATATTTCGTCATTCCAAACTGGTATACTGATCCCCTTGGTGAACCTGATAAAGATATGCTGATTGTTGAGGTATCAGATTCGAGTGCGACGATATAGGGAATTTTTTCCCTGGAATAGTAATAGGACAGCTAAGATGCGGGATGCTGTCTGAGGCTGAGACTCCAGACCCTTGGTTTACTTGGCCGCGATAAGGATCACGAGGGACGCGAGTCGACTACGACGCTGAAATCTTCTGTTCTTGTACAAGTACATATCTAGACGAGCTGCAAGTAATCTTGAAGCTCGGAAGATGATACACATCTAGGATTCGAAGGGAAGGGAAGGGCCGAGAGGATCAAACTGCATGCCGATGGGAAAATGCCCTCCGCCCAGGCGCATGAAGTGTCCTTCCCACGTGATTTCTCCACGACCTGACTCGGGAGAACCCCCATGAACTGCATCTATTTGCCTGTTTGCATGTTTGCAGATGAGGTTCCACCAGATTTTCGGCGTAGACCGACTGGGGCGATAGCGTCCTCAAAATTTGATACTACTGTCAGTATCCCGCCTCGGGAGTGGATATTTACCTTTGTACCATCGGGAAAATCCTTGCTGTCGGCCTCCAGTAGTAATTCCTCCGCCGACTTCCTTGCTCAATGTTCGTTGGCCAATTTGGCTGGCTTCCGGACGCCTCAGCTGCTCACCGACGATCTGGCGACGCCTGGCGTTCAATCGCCCTGCCACAGAAAAGTGTTGAAGCTTAAAAAATGGAGGCGAAAAAGCATGGAAGGTCAATCATGCACTAAACGGCTACCACCGTATGCTATTCTACGCCATTTCTAGTGCGTTTCCCCACACGCCGGCACAGCCAGCTAATGAGCTTCCAGAAGGCAAGCCAGTGCGAGGCTACCTGGGGCTACCTCAGCCTACCGCTGTACAGGCTGTACAGGCTGCACAGTACGGTACGGTGTAGAGGATTTCGGCTTGCACGACCCTAGTCCGGGTGGGTCCTGGACCACCGACTTTCTGTTTTGGGTTGCGAATGACTTTGTGCACTCCGAGTCCCCGACGTGTCCACTTTTCTCTGCGGCCTCTCGCAGGTCGCGAGTTACGTACTAAATGTGTGTCGATTTTTTCATCTGCAGGCGCCTGCTCCCACCCCGGCCCAGACATCATCGATCAGGGATGCTGCATTGCTAGGCCTGCCCTCTCTGCGGGCTTATCTGGGTCTGGCGTGGTATGGTATTCCCTTGGTGGTGCTGGTGCTGGTGCTGGTGCTGGTGCTGGCTATCTTATCATGACACCCGTCAACGCAGGACAGGACCAGGACGGGACTGGGTCAGGGTACGAAGGCGAACAGCTTCCTGACTTAGACTCTTGGTCTTGGCTGAGTGGCCTACTTTTAACGAAATCTCTTGTCTTTCCCTTTAAACTTCTTCTCTTCCTACTGTGTGCTCTATTTTGCGTTCAATCCAGACTCAATCGCAAAGGATAAGAGGAAAACCCCACGAATACGATAACTCTTACAATGGCCGATACTACGAGGGAAGAGATTCTAGGTGCCGTCCAGACCAACGAGTCTGTACGACACAGAAGAAAGAGCGTGGGCCTCGTCGAAGTCAATGGCCCGGATGGACAACGCAAGGTCATCAATCTGGAAGAATTGAGCGATGCCGATGCTCAGCTCGCAGCTCAGTTTGGCTATAAGCCGGTCTTCAAGAGAGAGTTTGGATATCTCTCGACTTTCTCCTTCGCCGTCAGTATCAGCGGTCTGTTCGCCACGATCATGACAACTTTCTCTTACCCTCTATATGCTGGAGGATCTGCTGCTGCTGTCTGGTGTTGGCTGATTTCTGGCGCTGGTTGCATGTGTATTGCTGTGAGTTGCAATTGCTTATTCACGTGGGGTTTCGTTGTCTGACTTGGTCCAGTGCTCTGTTGCCGAATTGGTCTCCGCCTATCCCACCTCTGGAGGCCTGTAAGCTTCCCCAGACTCCCGCACTGCCGCCAGTCGACAAGAAGATCTTACCTAACTTGACTCAGGTACTTCACAATCTCAAGACTTGCTCCTAAGGACTGGGTTCCATCTCTCAGCTGGTAAGTTCTGCATACCCTCAAAACACCAACTGAGCTCCAAAGCTAATGGTCACTTAGGATCACTGGATGGATCAATCTTCTTGGCCAAGTGCGCCCTGCCCAATGCGCCAATCCGTGACTCGACTAACAATATGCTTTAGGTCGCTGGTGTTGCCTCGTCTGAATATGGTGCCGCCCAGATGCTTCTCGCTGCCGTCTCCATGGGCTCTGACTTCAACTATGAAATCACCACCAATACCACTATTGGCGTGATGGCCGGCCTCACAGTGCTTACTGGACTTGTTAACTCTATGTCCACTTACTGGATGGAGAAGATGACCAAGACCTACGTTATCTTCCACGTTCTGGTCCTTGTGTCCTGCTCCATTGCTCTGCTCGTCATGACCAAGCCCAAGAATAGTGCCACCTATGTTTTCACCGACGTTGACTCGACCTCTGGATGGACTCCAGTTGGCTTCAGCTTCCTCTTCGGCTTTTTGTCTGTCTCGTGGACTATGACCGATTACGATGCGACTGCCCATATCACTGAGGAGATCTCCGAGCCCGAGATCAAGGCACCCTGGGCCATCTCCCTGGCTATGCTGTTCACCTACCTTGCCGGCTTCCTCTTCAACATCGTCCTCTGCTTCTGCATGGGCGATCCGGCCAACATTCTCAGCAGCCCTCTCGCGCAGCCAGTTGCCCAGCTCTTCTACAACAGCCTCGGAAAGACCGGCGGTATCTTCTACACCGTCTGCGGCTTCATTATCATCAAGTTTGTCTGCTTCACAGCTATGCAAGCTCTGGGCCGTACTGTCTTCGCGTTTTCACGTGATCGCCTTATCCCCTTCCACAACGTCTGGACCAAGATCAACCCCGTTACCGGCACTCCTCTCTACGCCGTCTGGATCTCCGTCTTTTGGTGCATCGTCATCAACCTGATCGGTCTCGGCTCCTACGCCGCTATCTCAGGTGTGTTTAACATCTGTGCCATCGCGCTCGACTGGTCTTACTGCATTCCCATCGCTTGCAAGCTCCTCTTCGGCAAGTTCGAGCCAGGACCATGGCACATGGGTGCGGCCTCCAAATTCGTGAATGCGTGGGCTTGTCTGTGGACGTTGTTCGTTAGCATCATCTTCCTGTTCCCTACTGCTATGCCAGTCAGCGCCTCAACCGTACGTATCTACCCTCCTCGAACTTGTACTATGAGATGATAGGAGCTGGAGCTAATTGTGAACAGATGAACTACGCCTCCGTCTTCCTCGTCTTCATCCTCGGCTGCGCTTCCCTCTTCTGGTACACCAACGGCCGCAGATACTACACAGGCCCAGTCATCGAAGCGCAAGCCGAGGACGGCGACTCCAACTCTGGAGGCGAGCCTCCGATGTACGAAACGAAGGAGAAGGATATGCACGTTTAAGCTCGTAGCAACTTTACTGAGCTCATATCCTCACAGTCGCCTGGGGATAAATACTGGAGTTTTTGTGTATCAAAACGGAATTTGTTGCGAGGAAGGATACGAGAGACACGCTCGCTGATTTCAAGTGTGCTGTACTTTTGTGTGTGTGTTGTGATGATAGTTATTGTCAAATGATACCCTTTACCTTAGCACTATATTCGTGTTCCTAAAGGTTGCAAGCGATTTCCACAATGTGAACATGTAGCATTTCCCTTAAGCCTCTAAGTCTCGACATCAATGTCTTGTGTAGGTGAGCCCAAGATTTACCACGATAAAGTTTAGTTGTCAATTCCATCTCTGCTGTCAATTAGAATGTTTCTTTCGTTAGATGAGAATGCCACTATCCACTTCGCTAATATGTATGCAACAAAATATCGAACTTTGGAGGGGATGGTGTTTGGGTTTATGTCCCAGTTGAACCAAATCCGAAGAGAGTATTTGCGGCGGACCCTCCAGAAAATTTACGAGTATACGAAGAGCGATTTCTACTACATATCCTGCGGTGTGTGACAAGAAATTTTTGCAGAGAGAATGGTAGGAAAGCAATGCAATTTGCATTTGCATGGTGGGCATGGGAGCATTTGAACGTGTTTTTATCGTGAACTACGCAGGGTCCTAATATTCTAGGATCGAAAAGTGTTCTATATTCAAAACTATCTTTGGCTGAAAAATATTCTCGATCCATAATATCTCACAACTCCAGTAGCCTGCAGCCAAGACTTAAACCACACAACGCTTTCTCTGCTAACGAAACTTGGAGCTAATGGGCTACGCCTGCCTAAAGAGTCGCTGCATTGCCAGTACGGCCGTCGACGATATGCATCTGCAAGGCACAATCAGCTCGGATCCAGGGTCAACTTCGAATTGCGTAAGAACAGGAACATGAGTAACTTTCTCAGTTCTCCAAGGTGAAATATATGTTTCGTCAAAGATTGACTCGGAAAGAACACAGCGAATAATTGGATTCATCAGAGCTAAGGGTGAATATGGTAAAAGGAGGAGATGGCTCACCACTTATATGCTTGATGCAGCTGTTCTCGAGACATACCTACAGTACATCCTACATGTCAGCAAGATTCATGTGATGTGTGAAGCTTCACATCTGACAACATAAAAGGACCGAGGCAAATTTCAGGCTGGAACAGAGTCAGCAGGGTCTCGAAAGCTCGTGGTAGGTCGTTACAAACCTCATTAAATCAGAATTTTGTAATACGTTCATCTGCAAACAAAGTTTGCTCAAACAGTGTGAATAACAGTTTCATCATTTGATGCCATGGTCTTGAAATGATCTAGAACAGAGATAATTTAATGTACCTGCAAGGAGCAGGTTAGCATCCGTGTTCAACAAGCCATTGCCTCCATTAGTTCACAGTTGTGATGCATTGGATCAGCTGACGAGTTCTCAACAAGCATTTCCTAGCTATCTACTCTCACAAGGTTTGTACGCCTTGGTTTTGATGAGAATAGATGCTGGAGTGCGCAGTCTGTCCGCCCGTTCGTTCAAAGTTCGTCATGTTATGCATAGGAAGGGTATTGGAGGGTTCGAATGTACCTATTGCCAGGAAAACGATTAGCAAAGGTAACCAATACGATTTCAAATGACAGAGAGATCATCATCTTTTCAGACAAGGCTGAAACTAATTTAGACGGTGTCACCATGATTTGGTATGGACGAGGATTCCTAGATTTGTCTTTGCGAGTATCATCATAAGAGAGCGGTTGCTGAAATGAAAATATTCAGTACTAACCTTTTCTTTCAAGCCGGCGGCGCACCCAACAAGATGTCAGGTGTGCCGTGGTGTTCCCTAGACAATGAGTCTGGGAACATAAGCCATTCCATCGAAGGCTGGTTGAGAGTATGGGTGCCCAACATGCCGCACTAGGAAGAGACTCAAAACTTGTTGTTCAGCATAGCTCGGTCAAGTCCTGCAGATAGAGTCAATACATGTGCAACCATGAGAGACCTTCCAAGAAGTACAATGAAGTTGCTGGTTCAGAAATAGTCTCCAGTTCTCCCCATTGTATTGTAAGAGTTGGATTGTTCAATGATAAGAGAGTTCATCAGGAAAGATGGAAATATGGGAACGCAGAGGAGAAGCTTACAATTGAATGATTGAAGACATGTGCATGGTTTCCATGCACTCATGGGCTGCTGCTGCATAGTAGTCCGATAACCTGGTGTTGAAAAGAATTTGTAGGACAAAGCTCGAAATAAAGCTCAAGAAATTTCGTGGGACATAATCGCATAGGCAGTGTCCACTAGCGGCAACGCTTGTGCAAAGGTGGAATGGCTGCATTCTTCAGCCACAGTGGCGAAGGTAGTCCTCCCTGTAAGCCCCCTCCCCGACTTCAACTTGGTTCCTCAAGATTTCGTTCTTCGCAAGTCATCAAGATGGCCTCTTCGCCGGGCATATGGGCTCCTCTAGCCATGAGGGTGCTCAAGTAAGTTGTCCCAAGTTTCGAGATGGAAACAGCTCATCTGCATCTGTCTGATTCTCCCCGCGATGCAGTCATTACTGACAATAACATAGGCATGCCTTCAAGAAGACAACGAATCTTATCAGGGTTCGAGTCACAGACATCTCGAAACCATTTATCAACACTGAACTTCAACCGATTCTCGTACGGTCGTCACCGAGACACCCTATCCATCCAACTGCTCTTCTGCGTCAAAGCAAGGGACGATGGTACACAACGCACAGCGCTATCAATGCTGGGATCCGTCGATTCATGAGCACTGGCGCTAGCCATACTCCCAAGATCAACCGTGCTGCATTCCCAAGATCCGCAACTGCTACAGCGGTCTCTCGGTTGACAACCCGAGCTCCCTTTGCTTCTACTCTCCGACCAAATCTCACCGGAGGTGCTCTACCCCGCACAGCAGGCGGATATACTTTGGGCGGAGGACGTGCTGGAGGAACCAGATACTTTTCACACACCCCAGCAGCTCCTGCTCAAGTCGTGAACAATGTGTCCCAAGCCGTGCGAGCTTTCTGGCTCTCGGGCCAGAAAGCTGAGTTCGACGGAGTTACTCCAGCCGGAGAGAAGAGGTACCGCAAAGTCAGCAACCTCCAAGAGGAGACCTGCCGAAAGATGCAGTCTGTCTCAAGATTTGCACCAGGCTCGTACTTGGACTTCAAGTTGAACCCTACGGTTACTGCTCTTACTCCTCTGGGCGCTCAGTTCCCATTCGGCGCTCAGCTTGAGCAATCTTCACCAAATTTGAATACCGAGGGCTTCTTGGACGTTCTGTCCATCGACTTCTCCCGTGCTCTCAAGGATCTTGCAGCCACGATGAACGACCTTAAGCGCCTATCATCTTTGGGCGATCTCCCTATAACCTTGGAGCAAGGTTCTATTCTACGCATTCGCTTCCCAGGTTGCGATGCCGAAATGGTCGAGAGGCTATGTGATGAAGTTGGGGTTCAACGGGGATTCATCTACCAAGATGAAGACTTCGATGCCAGTGCGGGAACGCACGTGGCATTGTTGTTCCCATATGCCCCGACTTCTGAGCATACCTTGTCTTCACCTGGCGGTTCCCTTCGCTCACAGTCCGGCCATGATTTCGAGGAAGTCGAGGAAGAGATTCTTGACAATCCTTGGCTAGACGGATATGAAAGCTTGGAGGATGTGAGCGAAGGCGAGTCTGCTTATTTCAGCAAGCCGAGTCCTACGGGCCAAGATTCCTCGGACTACGAGGGCTTGGAAGGCATTTATCGCTTCCTGGAGCACTGCGACAACGCACGTCGAACTGGACTTTGATACTGATTTCCTTGCATTTGTTTCTGCTATTAGCGATGGTGAATGAATAGCTGCAGGTGATCAATCTGGCTAGGAGGATTTGGATTTGGACATGTGTGGAAGGCGTACATATGGATGGACACACTCACTTCCTTGTCTTGAATGACAAGCATTGTATTTCATTGTGTTTATAGCTGAACTACAATGCCTTCTTACACCCTCAAAAATATCTTTGGTGTCAGAATATTTTTCATACAAAAATGTCTTAAGTGCCAAAACTTTCGCCCCAAATATCTTCCAGAATAAAATATCTTGCAGAGCATATTATCTTGCACCAAAATACCTTTCACGTCAAATGTCTTTCGAACAGCAAATTTTGGGTTGTCCTCAACAATTTAATTTCTTTTTTATTCAGCAAACCTCCAAACTAGTAATCCGTTATTCATCATCTCCAAAGAAGACCTTGATCGGCAACCATGCATCCCCGCAAACCTTGAACCGATCTGGCAAACCATCTAGCTGCTTAATCTCCTCTGGGGTCAACTCCCAGCCGTCCAGTTCAAAGTTCGTCTCGATTCTTTCCTTGTTCACAGACTTGGGGATAACAGACCATCCCTTCTGCAGACCCCACAAAAGCAAGACCTGTTGAGGAGTCTTGCCCTTCGCCTTCGCGATCGAGAGGAGAGTCTCGTCTTTGTATAGAGGCGAGTTGGTGCTGCCGAGGCAAGAGTACCCGGTGCTATGGATGCCCTTGGACTTGTTGTATTCGATGAGCTTTGGGGAGGGGTTGTTAGGGTGGATTTCGATTTGGTTAACAGCTGGGACGATCTTGCAAGAAGGATCATTGAGCAATATCTCCAAGTTTTTGATACCGAAGTTGGAGACGCCAATATTCCGGACCTTGCCTGTGCCTACAAGCTTCTGCATCTCTTGCCATGTCTTGACGAAGTTCCAGTCTGGGAGGTGCTTCTTAAGGTCACTGGGGTCGGTGGATGAAGGCCAGTGCATTAGGTAAAGGTCAACGTAATCGGTGCCCAGGGACTTGAGGGAGGAGTTGATGCCGTCCTCGCATCTGTGGTGCCAGGTGTTGTCGAGCTTGGTGGTGAGCCAGATCTCTGAGCGCGGAACGCCGGAGTTCTTGATTCCCAAGCCGACTTCGGCCTCGTTGCCGTAGGCAAGCTGTAACGAATAAGCTTCTAGGCTTGAAGTCAGGGACTATGAACAAACAGCAGTGTCGATATGGCGGTATCCTTTTCGGAGGGCAATTTCCACAGCCTTCTCGACTTCATGAGGCTTCGATTGCCATGTTCCAAGTCCCAAAGCTGGGATCTTGTCCCCGGTGTTCAGCGTGTAGGTCTTTCTGGAGTGGGAGAGTTGTGAGCTATATGCCCGTGCCGGAGAGAAGTGGGAAGTAATGTTGGACAGTCTCCGCAGACTTCTGCTTTGACGTGAATTGGCGGCCGCAGAGCAGCGCAGGGCGAACTTACTGGGTAATCTTGGTAGAGGCCATTTTGAATGAATGCTATTGCGTATGAACTGTAAAAGGAGAGACAGAGGTATGAAGTGGCAAGAGAAAGGTGGGAAGCTGCTTGGTACTTATAGCTCTGTCATAAAGCAATAGGCACGAGGTATATTGCTCCCTGCAAAGTATGTCATTGGAGTGAAGGCCCGCACTTGCAGGACACCTCCCGAGATCTTTCTGCAGGGAGGCTACGCTGGACTGAGTAAAAGGCTCGAATATTCTACCAAATATCCCACCTTTTACATCCCACCGGAAGAAAAGGTGAAAAGAAAACCCGAGGGGCAACGAGGGGCAAGCTGCCTCCGTTGATCGCATGGCGGTTTGGATTTGACCAACAGTGGAGCTTGAAGAACACATCCCACTTTAGGCTGAATGAAGAAAACTGGATCGCAGACATTGTGGGGAGCTCTATTGGAGTAAAGCCGGATGCGCACGAATCAGAGTTGTCCTTACTTGAGACGAGTTGCCCGCACCATTGATGTCGCCTTGCTTGTCACAGTGGCTTCTGAGGCTTTCAATCGCCGTTGGAACAAGCTCGGGGGGGTTCGGGGAAGCTTCCTTCCTCAGAGCTGGCCTGCTTCTTTCTAGCCGGACCAATCAGGCTGTCTGATATTGCACTCGGAATGTTTTGTTGCATTTCGCAAACTGACTGATCAATCTGGAGCCAGCGGCTGAGAACGGCGAATCTCCACCTCGGCTAGCATGTCGGATAAACGTATCGCCGAAAAAGGCATTTCTTGAGCCTCGTCGGATGTTGAAAGCTTTCTACTCCCAACTCAAATCACCATGTCTTCCGGCTTTGTGTCTGGTGGCACTGCAGATGCGCCAATTGAGAGGAGTGATGAGTGGCTAGCTGCTCAGAAAGAGATTGAGGCCAACAAGCAGCGCAAAGTTGAACAAGCAAGACAAAATGACGGTCGAAGCTTGTACGAGACTTTGGAAGCCAACAAAGGTACTACAACGATTGCTATACCATGTACGACTACCACACTTTTAAGCTTGGACTGATCACGTAGGGGTGCTTTGAATGAACTAGCTGCCAAACAAGAAGCATTCGAAGAAGCAAACAGACTCAAGAATCAATTCCGTGCACTCGATGAAGATGAGGTCGAGTTCCTGGATTCGGTATTAGAAAGTACGAGAAGAGAAGAGGATCGAGTGAAGAAAGAGACTGCCGAGGGATTGGCATTATTCCGACAGCAGCAAGAAGAGGCAGACAAGAAGGCGAGAGCTGCAGAAGCCGGGCCTGCAACTGAAGAGGGTTCGCCAACTGCGGAAGAAGAGTCATGGCATGTTGGAAAGAAACGGAAGCGGACGAAGGAGAAGGAGGTACTCAAGGGAGTGAAGATTCGAAGAACTTCAACCGCTGAGAGCACGAAACCCACGCAATCTAGTCCTACTGCCGAATTGAAGGAGGAATCAAATGAGTCTGCAAAGCTGGCCGCCAAGCGGCAAGCGACCTCTTCCACCAACCTAGAAGTTCCAAGCCCAACTACTTCAAGGCCACGAGCTCCTTCAAAAGGAGGTCTTGTCAGTTACGGCTCGGAAGAGGATGACGATTGGTAAGAAGAGGAGGCATGGTGCTCCTGGGTCTTTGAGCGAGGCGTTGGGAGGTGCTTTGACTGGGAAATGGTATCCAAAAGTAATTTGAGAGACATGAAGCAAATGAATCCGTATGAGGCCCAAGACGACTTAACTATCTTGCTGCATGTTTTTGTCAATCACCACATCCAACAATCAGTACCTCTCAATTAGATCAATAATTATCTAATTAATGAATAAGCTAGTTCTTCACATAAAAGAGACCACCTACATGCCTTCCGGCTTCCTAACACTTTGACAGCCCGCTTAGCCAACCCCTATCTAGGCCTCGGCTGCGGCCATAGCTCAAGCTTCCCTGGAACTCATCAACGCCAGCACAAGACATCCAACATCACCATGCGCCCAATGCAATAACGTCCACCACGTCTCATCTTCGGGCGCATCCTTCGCAGCCCACATCCATCATGGCTGGCTGCCCCTTCTGCAATATCGCAGAACATTATCCGCCCTCAGATGCGCCGAGCGCTTACACCGAGCTCGTGAGCCCGAGTGCGTTCGTCGTGCTCAGCACGCCGTTATGTATGGCTTTCTTGGATATTGTGAGTCGCAGATCTATTTCCAAGTGCTTGGAACTGTGGAGATTTGGGGATGCAAGATTGGGAAAGCAGGACTGATGGTGAGGGTACAGATGCCATTGTCTCCGGGTCACTTACTAGTAACTACGCGCCAGCATCATGAGAAGATCACCGACATTACGGAGGAGGAGAGTAGAGAGTTGGGACTGTGGTTGAGTAGGCTGAGCAGGGTTCTGGCGAATGTGACGGGGGTGTGGGATTGGAATATTGTGCAGAATAATGGTAAGACGTCTCTGTTTAAGCTATGGCATACAGGGCATGGAGCTGATTTCGAGTGCAGGAGCCGCGGCAGCACAAGTCGTCCCGCATGTGCACTTCCACATAATACCTCGGCCAGCTCTTACTCCCGAGCTGAGGAATAAGTCTTTTACGATGTTTGGGCGAGGTCAAAGGAGCGAGATAGACGACGATGAAGCTGCGGAATTGACGAAGAATTTGAGAGAGGAGTTAGCCAGGGAGTTAGAGCGGATACGGACGAGAGGGAAATTATAGATGACAAACTGGACAGTACGATATCAGGAGTTGGATAGATGGATTCTTAGATCCGGGATACTGTAAGACTGGGTTTTCACTCCGAGATGATAGAGAGACACTTTGGGCATTTGTGGCATTCTGGGGCGTTGGCTTGGGATACTTGTATGGATTACTGTGTAGGTACAGTACGTGTCCGGATGATGAACATATGGCGTGGCGTCAAGAATTGGTTTTGGATCTGACCTAGCAACACGATGATTATCTGGTTTTTCAGATTTGATTCAAGCATGAAGGCTGGTATCTTTCTACCTAGGAATGTGTTCTTCCTCGGCTGGAATCAATTGTGCTCTTTTGACATTTGTGCCCCAAAGATCGCCTTTAGCTCGATGGGCGGTCCCCAGAAGAGGACTGCTAATTCAATGTCTGCAGGCTTTCAAGTCCTCCAAATCTTTTAAATCTGTCTGGACGATGTAACTTGCGGCCAGGTTTCCCAAAGGGCCATTCTTCGGAGATGGAGGCAGGTCCGTGTCTTGTTGAGCTTTATTACAGACCCGGGTTTGCTTAGAGTTGTTCCATAATTCCTGAGAAGGCCTCTTCACTTAAAATCTGCCTTGAAACCTTTGAAGTATCCCTTCCTGAATGGATTCAGCTCATCTGCACTCACGCCATTCTCCTTGATCTTCTCGCGAACAGTGCTGGAAACAACCCCTGAATCTGGCATGCGTCTATACGTAATAAGTCTTCTTGACCCTTCGAAAGATTAGTCTTTCGCATGAGGAAGTGCTGGAAGGGCTTACATCTATTGAAGGGTTGTGTACAGATACTGATGATCCGGAGGTACGGGTGCTCTGGTACTTTGATTTCTTGGTCTTCATCATTGGCAGTTGGCATCCAGAATGACAATCGACCTTCGTCAACTAACGAGAGGGCTGCGAAATCGAGTATATCATCTAGCATTGCTAGGAAGCTGTATGGTCTTTTGGGAGGAATGTATGCATCTTCTCTACGAAACCTGTCAGCGGACTTCTGTCATGGACCCAGTGATACCTAGACTCACTCGTGATGAAATTTCCCATCTCGGAACACGGGTTCTTTCCGTTTTGTTGGATCTCTGCTCCCAAGGACTTTCAGACCTTCGCGAACACCATATGGAGGGTCACAGATAATGCCATCGAAGATCCTCGCGGCCCTCAATGGCGTGTTCGTCAAGTCCGCAACGAAGCTGTCGCCAAATTTACTCGTGAGGCCATACTGAACGAAGTTTGCAAGAAGATTAGTCTTATCCTTGCCTCTGATGCTTCTGCCATCAATGTCACTCCCAAATGCCAAGGCACCGAAATGTGCACATGCGACCGGGAAGCTTCCAGAGCCAACAAACGGATCATAAAATAACTTGCCCGGTGCAGCTAGAGTGATATTTGCTGTAATGAGAGCAAGCTCTGCATCCATAGACGTAGTGCAAATGTACTTCCGCTTCTTAAGGTCATACTTCCCAACCACATCTCTCTCACTTCCGCAAAGGAAGCGTCCAAGGTAAACTGACTCGGGTGTTTCGTGAGCAGCATGAAGATCAGGATCGAATTTCCATTCCTCGAAGATGCAAAACTCTTCCTCAGCACCTCTCATCCGGATGGGCCCTTCGAATCCAAGGAAGCGGAAGGCTTCAATGAGCTCCCGTTGCTCGGCTGAAGAACGAGATCCCTGGAAAGAGTCGACGGTGAACTTGAACGAAGAGTCCTTGTAGAGTGCCCACAGATGTTGTGACCCGGCTCGTACATTGTCGTGGAGCTCCTCGTAGGTGGCACCTTTGCCCCAGACTTCATAGATTGCCTTGGCAAGTATGCTTCTCTTGACTAATCTTGCGGCTGCTTCTTGAGACGGCAACTTCACGAAACAGAAGGGCGACTTGAAAGGCTTGTGAGCAATAAGAGCATACAAAGGAGATTAGTCACTTACTGTGGGACAGTATGAAAGAATTCCTAGGTCGATATTCTGAAGTACTGCTAGAGCTTTAATCTCTGCGAGACGAAAAGTCTCATGGGTCTGTGTGAACCTGATCATGTACTCCATGACGAAGACTTGGAGAGTCCCAGTACGAAGTCTGATTATTCACACTTGAGGATTCGGGTTCTAAATTGTCGTAATCGTTTTGGCCATAATTTTTTGGGGTTTGGGGGGAGACGGAGGCAGGTTCAACCACCAGAAACATTTCAGGGAATCTCGCTTAAGAGAGGCATGGCTCGAGACGAATAAAAGTGGCAGTAAAGACGGTTTCTCAAAATATTTTTGGTACCAAAAACATCCAAAGTCTTAAGTTTTAGACTTTGAGAGATGACCTTGGTCGCCTTCAAGACTTACCTTACACTAGCTTCAGTTACAATATCTTATCACTCAAAGGTATTTGGTTAACTAGCATATTCTATTTAGTGCCGCTTTCTGCGGCAAGCCAAGGTTAGATAGGCTCACAGACATTGATCGAACAACTCAACAAGCTACACTGGGAATTCGAACCCTCACGAGACCCTTCTCAGCAGACGCATTTCCAAATCTCAAAATGCTAGATTTTTCAGATGGAAGTAAGAATGGTGCAAAGTGCAAAGTCACTCACGGCACGATGGGCCATTTGGACCCCAAGCAGCCTCCCACCAAGAGAAAGCCTTTCGCGGCAATCTTAAACCACAGTTTCGTTAAGAAGGCATGCCTTGATCTCTAATATTCTGATTCTATTGTCTAACGAAATCTGAAGGTCGAGTTCATACTCCCAGAGGAGCTCTTTGAGATCATCAAGAATGACCTGCAACCGAATTTTGCGAAGCCCGTTTATAGTCGAGTCATCCTACCTCTGCAAGCTCTCTTGGAAGGAGAATTCTTCAATCAGCATATCAAGATAGGTACCTAATTTCTGGATCTTTTGTAGAATTGGGGTTCTTTTCAATCTACTTTTAAATTCATTCATGCTGACTTACATTCAAGGAAATATCTTGATGCTCTCTGAAGGACGACTTGGCGTTGAGAATATCTACTGGTTGAAAGCAGGTAAACATCACTACAAATTTACACCATTGTTCATGCTGACCCTCGCTCAGGAATCTTGACTTTACATCTTGACAAAGAGAGCTATGAGAGGGCTGGCCTCGTTGGTAAACCATGGGGTGCAAAAGGAAAACGTGGGACCAAGCCTCGATGGGGTAAGCTCTTGATCTGGGAAGACTTATATTTGTCTACTAATGAACTCCAGTGGTTGAGATCAATCTTCGTCTCCCTTCAATGCTTCATGGGAAGAAGGGTTTCGACAGGATTGTATATGCGTTCAAAAACGTCCTCAATACACCTGTCACGTGGCTCTTCCATGACTTGGGCACAAAAGGTATGACGAGATGTGGCATTCATTGGATTCTCTATGTACTGACACTCCGTAAAGCCTTAGCACCAGATCCGTTAGATATTCACTTTCCCACCAAGATAACTGTCATTCCTGAGATCGTCGACATTGTGGCTAGTATGCCCTCATTGAAACCACCAACTGAGGCAGATCCTGCTGATGGTGGTGACTTTGAAGACTATGCCGTAGACATCCATGAATGGCTCTCCTTGGCCATGCTCGATAGTCCCAGGATACAGCCAGAGGACAAGATAGACCCATTCCTCTCTCGGTATACGATTCCAGGAAACTCTGACACAAAGAGCAAGCTCATCAAGCTCACATGGCGAGGATTCTTGTCCCCATTATGGGTACACAAACAATTCGTTCAGATGTTGCTAGCTGCTCCACGGCATTCTTGGTTTGGGTGTTGCGTTGTCGGCTTTGGAGAGGGACCATTGGGTGAGACCAGAAACTGCACAATATTGAAGCTTCCGGATGCTCCAAACGAGTATGTGTTGTGGAGTATACTTCTATAGAGACAATCAAAGTCGATTAACTCGTCCGCTGGCGTACACTTCGTTCCGTATCATCGCCCCCTCGGATGGCGTGCATGATCAGATCCCTCAACTCCCCTTGTGCCTCTGCGCTCTGAAAGTCTGGTCTGGCCGCCAACTCGTCGATTCTGCGCTTGAGCTCTGGATCGGCAACTTCTCCCGCATCCTCCGGCAGCATAGTTCCAATGTCGACCGACACTCCCTCGGGAAGAGGTGGAGGCGGGTGAATAGCTTCTGAAGCTTCCGCTTGTTCCTCCCTCGCGCCGTCTACCCCGCCTTCGAGCTCTCTGATACGCAGGTAGACTGCAACATCAGTAAACTCCCCCTCCTCAGCGATATGCTCTCGTGCAATCTTGCCCTCGGCTCCTCTGACTGTGACATCAGCGTGTAGTTCCTCCACAAGCACCTTGGCACACTCTACGGTTTCCGCCCCGAATAGCGCAGTCTCTCCATCTGCATCTTTGATGTTGACATCGACATGGAACTCATTGGCAAGAGCTCGCAGGAGGTTAAGGTGGTTGTACGATGCGGCGGCATGAACGAGAGAGTAGCCATTTTCATCTTGCATACCTGCAGAGGCAGGATCAGACCGGAGGTGTTCGAGGACATCAGCAGGGTGGTCGACGGCGAGGAGCCACAAATTCGGTGGTGGCATGGCTGGTGTCTTCGAGCTTGCGGAGAGAGGATTTTGGAGAGTATAATGGGGCGCAGGAAGGTGCTGAGAATCTCACGTTCTTGAGTATCTCACGTGTTTGAGTACCTCAAGTTCTCGAGTATCTCACCACCACGTGGCGAGGCTGTTAGGGTTCTTCGTTATCAAACGAAGTCGAGTTGACAAGGCTGAGCACTGGGGAATTTTTTTGATACGGGGGTGGATTTAGTAGCCGGCGCTAAGGCTGCCGTAGGAGTCAGTCCTCGCGCCACAAAGAAAGCTCAGCCATCATCACTTCAGCTTGGAGCTTACCTTTGCTACCCTATTCCGCCCTGAGAACGCGGGATCAGTCTCGAATTCCTGGGCGTTCTCATCGGCGTGAAGTCACCGCATGACTAACACCTCATTCGAGAATTCCCAATTTGACCTAGACCCCTGCTCTGTTGAGTGCAGACGCAGGTACAAAGAGGTCATAGGCCGCCTGGTTTGAGGTGGATTTGATATTCATCAACTCGGCCAAAAACACTCTTTGCCTCAAAACTCTTCCTCGAGGTTCCCACCAGCCTTTGGACGGATCTTCTACCCCACCTTCTTCACACACTTTTGCACCCTCCTCAGCTTCCTTTGCAAATCCAAATTTCATTCCTCGCTTCATCAACCTACACTTCAATATGGCTGAAGCTGTCAAGGTCCCCTATGCACCGCAAGATGTGCAAGAAGTTCAGACTCTCATTCAGAACCTCTCGCAAGGCACAGCCAGCAAGAAAGATAACAAGCACAAGAAGACTTTCAGCTGCAAAAGAACCGCTTTTGACGTTGAGAATTCTCCAGAAAGGATTGCTGTAAACTCATGGCGCTTTCAGGACTGGGACTACAAGCGTGATGATCTTCCAACTTACTCCCGAGGACTCTTCACAACAAAGAATGAGAAAGGCCAGCCCGAGATTTGTATTCGAGGATATGACAAGTTTTTCAACACTGAAGAAGTCAACGCTACCAAATGGCGAAATATCGAGAACAACACCAAAGGTCCCTACGAATTGAGTTTGAAGGAGAACGGTTGCATTATCTTCATCAGTGGCCTCTACGATGGCACACTGCTAGTCTGCAGCAAGCACTCGACCGGCCCTAGAAACGGCGAAGTGAGCCATGCTAAAGCTGGCGAGGCTTGGGTTGACAAGCAACTTGCAGCTATTGGAAAGACCCGTCAAGACCTTGCCAGAGAATTGCGACGCAGAAATGCTACAGCTGTTGCTGAGCTCTGTGACGATGACTTCGAAGAGCACATTCTTGCCTACAGTGGAGAGAATGCTGGTCTGTATCTTCACGGTATCAACATCAATGTCCCAGAGTTTATGACCTATCCTGGCGATCAAGTTCAAGCTTTTGCTAAGGAATGGGGCTTCCGGAAAACCGACTTCCTAGTTCACGATACCATCGAATCGACGAAGGCGTTCTTGGAAGAGGTTGCCGACACTGGTTCGTACAATGGCAGGGACGTTGAGGGATTCGTCATCCGCTGCAAGTCTCGTATTGACGGTGCAGGTCCTTATGTCGACTGGTTCTTCAAATACAAATTCGAGGAACCCTACCTTATGTATCGACAATGGCGGGAGTGCACGAAGGCTGTCATCAGTGGCAGAGCTCCTCGATACAAGAAACATATCAAGATCACGGAAGAGTATCTTCTGTACGCCCGGAAGCAAATCGCCGAGAATCCTCGCCTAGGCAAAGCATATCAATACAACCACGGCATCATCAAGTTGCGAGACGATTTCTTGAGGGAGAAGAACTTGAAGGGATCTGATATCATCAGAGAAGAGTATTCTGCTACTGGCGGCGCCCCAGAAGAGGTGACCAAGAATATCATCTTGGTTCCTATTGCTACTATTGGTTGTGGAAAGACGACTATTGCAGTCTCTCTGTCTCATCTCTTCGACTGGGGTCATGTCCAGAATGACAATATCACCGGCAAGAATCGCCCACCTCGGTTCACCAAGGAGGTTTTGACACAACTGGAAGATAAACCTGTTGTTTTTGCGGATCGTAACAATGCTCAAAAGCACGAGCGAGAGCAGATTATTGGCGACGTTCATCTGACACATCCTCATGTTCGACTCGTCGCATTGTATTTTGTTCATTCTCCGGAAGCTCTTGCTAAGATTAAGGAAACCACCTATGACAGAGTTCTTTCCCGCGGCGACAACCATCAAACGATTCAGGCAGCTACGGACCCCAACAAGTTTATCGGCATTATGAACGGATTCATTAATCGATTTGAGCCTGTGAACACCGAAACAAAACCCGACGACGGATTTGACGCTGTGATCGACCTCGACCCTACGCTCGAGTCTCGCGAGAATTTGGAGACTGTTATCGCTCAGCTCAACAACCTGTACCCTAAGCTCATCACTGACCTGCCTTCCAGCGAGGATCTGGACGAAGCAATCAAGGCTGCTCTTGGTGAATACAAGCCAGAGCTCCGACACACTATCGGTGACCGTAGACCACCTAAGAACAAGAAGGAAAACAAGCCACACCTGCAGCAGGTAAGAGAGTCCAAGAAGATCACCCCAAATAAATGCAAGATGATACTGACATTTGTGCAGAAGGAGATGCCTCACATCGCCAAGAAGCCCAAACCCCTCGAGTATGTCTCCGTGACCGTCTCTAAAACCCAAATCAACGACATCCTGGAAACCGCCTTCGCATCCGTCTCTTCGAATAAAGCTCGATTCTTCCGCGAGATGCAAGGCTCCCGCCGTGTTCAGCCCGAGTTTCACGTCACCCTCATCCACCGTGCGTCCTCGAAGGACTTCCCGGAGCTTTGGCAGAAGTACAGTGATTTGCATGCGCAGTCAGGTGGCGATCCTTGGGCTGGTGGTAGCAAGATAGGCCAGTGCAAGGTCTTGTTGGAGAGAGTAAGCCACTTTGTTTGATTTGATTCGCATTATTCTCGCTAACATTGGTTGCAGATTATCTGGGACAACCGCATCATGGCCATTGTCGTTAGACTTGTCGATGAGGGCTGGGAGTGTGCCAACCAAGTCGCACATATCACTGTCGGAACCAGGTCAAACGATGTCAAGCCCAAGGAGAGCAATGATCTTCTGAAGAGGTGGACTGAGGTTGGCAGTGGTGATGCCTCTGGAATTGGCGAGGTTGCGATTGAGGATCGTCCTGTTATCGAGGGAACCGTCAAGGGTGTTCTATCGAGATGAAGAGACGATATTCACGAGGCTATGATATGAACGAAAATATGGCTGGAACGCCATACATTTTGATGGAGTATTGATTGGGAACCCTTGCCAAAGATGAAAACGTGGTCTTGGGCCTTACACAAGAGTTGTTGTCCGCAAAAGTTCCCCTAAGAGAAGATACCAATCAATACTAATTTTGACGAAAGTAACTGAAGGTCTTAAATATGATGTCCATTCGAATCTCGTTATAGGGTGTATTAGTAGCAGGAATTGTGATCGATCACCTCGCCAACTCATAATCTATGTCATCCCTTCTCCTCATTCACATACCGCGGCCAGCTCCCTCAATCGTCCCTTCTCATCACAACTACCAAACCTCCACCAGCGTTCGTTCCACGCCACAAACGTCCACTGCATAACCCACCAGACAGCTCCGGGTATCGGTGGCCATTGCCTCCATAGCCCGTCCTCAAAGTCAACATCGAGATTCCGGAAGAAGAAAGGTGTGGCGCCAGTAATAGAGACATAGAGCGGTGACTTCTTGGCTTCGAGGTTGATCATTTCCAGAAGAGGGAGTTTGGAACCATACTTGGACAGGGACAGGAGAGTCGGAATTTCGTCTGAGAGGTGGGCTATGAGGGTTGGGGCGAAATCGTCTATGAGGGAGTTGAGGTGGATACCGGGGAATTTCTCGGGGTTTGTGGTGTTTAGGTAGTCGGCATATGCTTGGAGACCTGGGAGGAAAGCGTCTAAAGGAAGATGTGAGCTGATTTGACATTATTTAGAGGCAACAAATCTCACGATGCTGCTCAACATTAACTTCCATGATTCCAATTTTCGCCAATTTTAGCTTCAACAGCTGGGAATAAAGTGTCTTCCTCCATTTTGTGGTGGGCATCCAGAACTTCAGACCAATTATTGGCATACGAGATGAAATCGGCGCGATCTTCTGCTTTAATATGCGGAGCTTGTCTGTAGATGCTGTTCAAGCCTCTGATGACCACGTTGTGACCAAGCGCCATCATTGAAGCAGCTTCGACGTATTTATCATATGGCTTCTGAACAATGCGTCAGTACGTGCTGGAGAAGCAATTCATGAGCCGACTAACAGTAGCTTTCTGGGCGTGAATTGGTGTTTCAATTAGTTTGAATGGACCAACTGCAAAACGGTCGTGTCTTCGCGATTGAACCATCTTGATACTTGTAAGCGTAGAATACTGTCTTGGTTTTAGCAAGAATGTTGTTCGATGCACTCGCTGAATTGTTATCCAGATTTGGAAGGTATGCATAGTTTGGCCGAGAGGCACCAGTACTGAAGAGCAGAGCAGGGCTTGATAGAGAAGGAATCGCACCCACGTAATCTAGACGCAATCTTCCTCCAGGAGGCTTGCAAGACTGTATTCAGCTTTCAACATATCAAATCACCGTCGACTGGCGATGTTGGATATTCTTGGTTTCCTGAAGGCGTGGTTCCATTCGGGAACTCGGGCCCGAACAACCCCCGATCAATTCATTCCGAGAACTGACAGAAAATATAAGAAGGGGCAAATGATATCGAAAGAGAAGGAGAGATTCGCAAAGTCAATATACCGAAGAGAAGGTTTCTGGGTACTACCTGGTTCTTTAAAATATCTCTGGTATCACAGATATTCTGACGTCCATATTGAGTGGCGCTTCTCACATCCTCGGGGAGCTATATGAGGGTTGAAAAGGCGTCACAAGAGTCTGTACGCCATCTAACAGTTCTCATGCCATCGTATTCATCATGCGTACGTCATGAACCAGGCACGGTGGCTTGAGCTCACAGCTCCATGAAGTCCGTATTGATCTGTAAGACAGCCGCAAACTCCACCCATATGCCGCTGAACGCCCAGAAACTCCAGTCCGTAGCCCATATCATTCGTTCCATTATTCTTCAGTCATTCCTTGCTCCCCACTCAGAGGGACCTTGCTGGCCTTGCTGCATCATTAGCAGATCCCCAAACTTGCCTACTTTCCATTAGCCATGTCCTCTTGCCCACACTCTTCCGTAGACTCACAAGTCCAGTCCCTATCCACCATCATAGCCTCAGCTCTCTCATACTCCTCATGGAACTTCTTTGTATTCCATGCCGAGCCCGGAGCACCAAAGTTGACTTTCAGGCCGTTCGCGCCGTTCGCCTGGCTGGGGCCTTGCTGCGAGGTGGCGCCAGCTTGAGAGGCGAAGGACAGGCCAGCTTGTGAGGTTATAACTGGAGAGTTCATCTCGGGAGGAGAGTCAGGAGAATCCATCATTGCTTCGTCGACGACTTCGATGGGGTGGCCGTTGGGTGCTGGTTGCGCTGAGAGTGTGGTTAGGGGGATGTAATTTTGTGGAGGGGAAAGCGGGAGGAATGGCTCGCTTACACATCCTTAAATAGATTATTATCGGAATCTTTTCACTAGGAATATTCTCCCTTCGGAAGGTTGAGAAGGCTGGATGTTTTTGGGGCCTAAATATTTATGATTTTTTAAGTTCCCGTAGCCTTGTTCAAATGCACGCTTAACCCCACATTCGAAACGCCTGCAGCCGACCTCGAGTCAAAATCGACCGACGACTTCACCCCTCCATCCTCTTATAACAAATTTCCGAAACAACCGTATACAAGATGAGCAGGAAGGCAACCGTCCCAGATGCGTGGGACGACGATTGGGAGTCACAGGCCGACAAGGCAGACGCAGCTGCAGAAGAATCCAAGGTTGAGGAGAATGTCAAGATATCGAAAGCCGAACGACTGGCTAAGCACGCGGAAACTAACAAGAAGATTTGGGAATCTGCGTACGTATTTCCTACATTTACAGTTCTATTTTACTGACATGGTCTACAGAGAACAACCGGAAACGCCCTATTTCCTAGCAGCTCGTGACGATGTCCCTCTCAAGACCGAGTTCAAGCCCGCCCTCAAAGTGCTTAGCCGGAAGCCTGAACAAAAGATGGTCCAGCGCATTGATCCAGTTACTGGAATTGCGAAGATGACTCTACTGGATGACGAGGACGAGCCGGAACAGAAGAAGGACCAACCTACCCTCGAGGAACTACGATTGCGGGCGCAACGAGAGCGTGAGGAAAAGCAGAAGAGATATGAAGAAGCCCGCGCTAGGATTCTAGGTACACCGTCGGGAAGCTCATCGCCCGGCACTGTTACTCCACCCCGAGAAGATGGCAAGCCAATGCGAGGGAAGAGCCGTGGTAGAGGCAATAATGGACGTCAGGAGAATTTGAGACCGCAAAGTCAGTCGGGGAGCAAGGAGCTCTACGATCCGAATTACACACCAAAGCCAGTCTCAATACAAAAGCGGGACGGAGACCCTTCACGATCAGGGCGGTCGACCCCAAAGGACGAAGACCAAATTATTAGAGCACCTAGAGGACCCGATGGAAGCGGCAGAGGCGGATTTGGGTTTGCAAATAGGGGCGGGAAACCGAGTTGAATGTACTACTCTAGGTTACCAACCACCACCGATCTTCCCAGCGATCTCTATCACCCTCTCAGGCTCGCTAGAATTCTTACCAACCTCACTCACGACCTCGCGGTAGCTAGTGTACACCAACCTCCCCAAGTCTAGGCCTGTTGTGGCCGCCCAATGCGCAATGGTATCTTTTATATATGAAGGAGAAATTCCGTCGACCATATCTTTATGGTCCGCCATAGCGATATTTTCGTCACCACCATCTTCGCCAGAGAAGTATGCTTCATCGACCTGAGCCAGCCATTCCTTCTGCTCTTGGGGTCCTGGCTTGACTTCGCCCACCTCACGCCCGGTGATTACAGGATCGTCGACTTTGATCTGGCCGCCTCCGTTGGTACAGCCACCAGGACACGCCATAACCTCGACGTAAGCATAATCTGGTCCGGTCTGCTTTCCTCCCGGTTTTCTGGCCACCGGCTTCACACCCGGCATACGAGACGCTTTTGCTGGCTTTAGCCGTCGGACTAGATTCTGAATATTCCTGAAGCCGTAGTATCTAGCGGCTTTCAGCACCGTCTCACCTTTGGCAGATGTGACGGTATACTCCATTACGTCGGCATTCCGACCTCTGCTCATCTCAACAGTTGCTCCCTCATGTTGGGATGCAAAGTATTGGAGGATATAGTGAAGGTTACCACCTGAGGTGCCTGCGGCTGGGATATTGTTGCGCCGTCGGGGAGGCGGAAAAAGGAAGGAATCTAGTTTGGGTTCTGGGAATGGTATTCGAGAGGGTAATGGCGTGCGGGGAAGCTTGGCGAAGTCCACTCGTCTGGAATCGGCCAACATGAGGAGCTCCTTACTGGTGATGACACAGTCCACATCTCGGATACCGCGAGTGCCAGTTCCTTCCCAGATAGCATCTGTGAGTTCCTCTCGACTAGCTTCCAGCTTCTTATCGAAGCAAGGCATGATAGCTACATGCCATATTCTGTCAGGTGAAATACCGAGTTTTCGACTGAGAGTTGACTTTAATAACGTTCCCATCAATGCTTGTGGTGATTTTAACCGTGACAGATGTGGCAGAACGTGTGGGTGTGTCTTTTCGGCGTAGCATATCCATCCAGGACATGAAGATGTGAGTATCGGCTTGGAAGGTTGTTTCATGGCAGATCCAGCCTCCACTCCATTTGCATTCCCCTCTACTGCCAGCATAGAGGCCATGACTTCGTCGGCCCCCAGCACCAAACATGCCTCTCTTGCAATGTTCGTATCCACAACCCACTGGAACCCATTTCTGTAGACTGCCCGATTCTTGATGCCCTTTGGTCCGCTCAGCAGCTGCTCAATCATATGCCCAGCCTCCCGTTCCGTAACTTTGAAAGTGGCAGCAATGCTGGCTCTTGTCTGCGGACTAACGCTGGCAACATATATCCGTCCTCCACTTTCTAAATTCTCAATCCCAATACCGCTGCCTGCGGTGTTTCCGCGCAAACAAAGAGCTGGTCCCGAGTCGAGTTCTGACAGAACTTCGGCGTGTGATTGCATAGATACAAGAACTGCTTCGGCAGAGGTCACGCAGCCGGAGCATGCTAGGCAGTCGGTGAGGGAGATTTGGGCGGGAGGCAAGTCGGATGGGAGTGGAGCTTCGGTATTAAAAGAAATCTCATATTCATTCTGGAAGAATATATCAGATGCGTTTAGGGAATAAGCGTGCTGGGAACTCACATGTTCATGTTTGGGTTTGGAAGGTAGCGTCTCAACCGGCTTGATGCATGCCACTCCTGGGGATATAAAATCGTTCAGGTCGTCTGCCGAAAGAATCGCGCTCATGATGGTGGTTGCGAACGCGCAGCGCGTCGCCGAGTGTATGGGTTACGCTCCTGCTCTTGATACTGAAATATATTGTCAGGATGAAGGTGGATGTTTTGTACTCGTCGTCGGATTCGACGTAATTTTGGGGTTTGAGATTCTTTGAATGGAAAAATGTGTTGGTTGATTATCAAGGCCGCCGATTTCCGCTGCCGCGCTCGGAAATAGACTATCTGGCACTGGATGTGGCGTTTCTAGGCTGAATAGGCACCCCGCACTAAGACTGCAGGGGTGCCTCATCAGATGAACCTTTTGCCTTGAAATGACGTTGCTGAGCTGATCCAGGAATGGTACCTGGTGGGATAATCTCCTCGAGGATTTGAAGCTCAGACGCAGGGACTTCCTTCCTTTACCCTCATTACCATCGAATTCATGAAATCACGATTCTACGATTCAACTTTACTTTTCACTAGAACCGTGAATACCAATCACAATCATGGATGTATGTATTTGAATCAAAAGTATTTAGAATACAAAAGTGCTCAAGTCCTGACACTTACAGGTCTTTTACTCTTACACGTATGGCACTGCAGGATGGTTGGCTCTACAAGCAGCCCCTTTGCTTGTCTCTCCTACCATCATGGTCACACTCCTCTCGCCAGAGTTCCGTGAACCTTCAAGTCAGTTGCCCCTTCCAATATTCTGAATTCCTGAACATCCAGCTAACTCTCATGCAGCTCTCGAAGACTACCTTTCTCGTTCGCTGGGCATGACTCTGTTGACCCTTGGAGTCATGGTTGTATTGCTCACCGGATCTGTTCCCTTGACTTCGTCATTTTCAGACACGACAAATACTGGAGTGACAGCAGAGGCTGCGGACCCCAAGGCTCCATACGCAGTTCCCACCTTGACAATCAGCTTCATGTACCATGCGTTCAACGCATTCTACTGCTACACTCGCTACCTTACTACCGGGCAGGCAGCTTTTGTCCTCGGTGCCATTGGCTCAGGCTTGTTGGCTTCGATGGGATTGTGGTGCATCCTTTTCGCCAGCAGCAGTGGACGGATCAGCAGGAAGACTGGTGCAGACAAGAGGACCAGTGGCTTTCCATTCAGGAATAAGGAGTCGGCTTCTGCGAAGAAGAAGCCGATGGGCAAGGCTATTTAAGTGATGTTCCTAGACCCTGGACGAGGCGTGGCCTGCGAGCAAACTCTCGGTAGTTAATCCGATGGCTTTTCCCAGAATTTCAAAATTTGCTTCAGTTTATCCCCTACTGACTTTTTTTTTTCTCAAGATATCTTCCACACTTGGTACTATCTCTCCGGAACGCCCTGGTTGGAATCTCAGACGCTTCGCCCCTTAGCATAGCTGCTTGGTCCTGAGGACTAGCATATAACTGACCCATCAATCTACAGCTATGAAAGGTTATTTTGCTCGGAATTTTTGGGGAAAGAGTTTCCTGGCAGCATGCTTCTCCCTATTTTCTCTCTCTTATGGCCTCTTCAATCTCAAGGTAAACCTCCACTTCGGCGCCGGAGTTAGGACTCTCGCTCTTCAACGGATTTAATTGTGATAACGTCCAGCTCCTCATAAACATCAAAAATTTTCACTGGCCGAGTTATGGAGTGTGTAATCCCAAGCTCTCCCATCCCATGCCAAAGTGAGTATGCAACTCGACCCTTGATACGAGTAAGCACTAGACCTCATATCCACAGAGAGCATGCCAAACAAGCGAGTCTGCGAGGCACGAGGCTGCCAGGAGACATTTATGTCAGCCTTGCGCAAGCTACTATAGTATATTTGCTTCAGACAAGCCCAATTCACTAAGAGCTTGGCATAGGCGGGTGATTTGGAATTGAAGACTTCGCAAGGCTTGATAGGGAGCTTATCAAGTTCGACAGAAATACCCCTGTCGTCATACACTCCGAACCCCACACCGGTGCACCAAAAATGGGCGAGCCAGCTATGGAACTAAGCCATCATCTCCAGCGCGAAGGATTCACTTTCCTCCGTCTGATCTAATGTATAATATCACCGTGAGTAGAGCGGTCTAGTCTTTCCGCTTGCAAGGAATTCAAGAAGCCTCAACATCACAGCTGCCTGTGCCAACACCCTGCACATTTCTGTCGACTAGCAGTGCAGACGGAACTCCGGCTCCTCGGAACCTCAAAAGATCCTTGAACCCACAAATATTTTGCACTCAAAGATATTTTGAGCCTCCTCAGACATGCCTCAACTCGTGGGAAAGAAGATCGGACCAACAGGCTACGGCCTCATGGGCAAGCATAACTCCCTCCTCAGTATTTCCAATACCTAACCTCACCTTACCACAGGTCTTACCTGGCGCAAGCATCCTCCTCCACCAGAGGAAGCCTTCAAGGCCATGAAAGCTTCCTTGGCCAATGGTTGTAACTTTTGGAATGCTGGCGAGTTCTATGGTACACCCGAATACAACTCGTTGCATCTGCTCAACAAGTACTTTACCAAATATCCCGAGGATGCAGACAAGGTCGTCATCTCAGTCAAAGGCGCAGTGGTCAACAGGAAGCCGGATGGTACGCCTGAGGGTATCAAGCGCTCAATCGACAACTGCCTGCGTATCCTTGATGGCAAGAAGAGCATCGACATCTTCGAGTGCGCAAGAGTCGATCCGGAAGTACAACTCGAGCACACGATGCAGACATTGGAGGGATATGTGAAGAACGGCACAATTGGAGGAATTGCGCTCAGCGAGGTCATGGCTGAGCAGATCCACCGAGCGGCGAAGGCTACCAAGATTGTGGCTGTGGAGGTGGAGTGCAGTTTGTGGTCTTTAGATATCTTGAGTAATGGAGTTTTGGAAGCTTGCAAAGAGCATCAAATTCCTGTTGTTGCGTACGTATATACAAAGGAGCCCATTTCTGGGATGAAAATCACGACGATAACTGATGAGAAAATAGATACTCGCCTATTGGCCGTGGTATGTTGACTGGAGAAGTCAAGAGCCGGAAGGATATTCCAGAAGGTGATGTACGTTTGCACATGCCTCGATTCTCGGACGAGAACTTCGAAAGCAATTTGGAGCTTGTCAGGGAATTACAGAAATTTGCCCAGAAGAGAGGTTGTACACCTGCGCAGCTCGCTCTGGGTTGGGTCAGGAACCTTTCAATGAAGAATGGCAATCCGCCAGTTATTCCCATCCCAGGCGCTTCGTCTGAGGCTCGAGTTGCTGAGAACGCCAAAGAGGTGGAATTGAGCGATAGCGAGCTAGCAGAGATTGACTCTATATTACAGAGATTCGAGATCAAGGGTGGTCGTTAAGGTTGAGAGATCCAGAGAGGTCTAGGGGTATTAGTATATAGGGCGGCAAGATAATTCAAGCCTTTCCATGAAATTCTCTCCAGGTCAGAATGTGTAACAAAAGAAAAAGAAGGGGATTGACGGCTAGCGCCGCATCCAAATTGCAATTCCCGTAGTTGATCATCATAGGAAATTTTGGACTGGGATAGTAAGATATAAGTACCATCTAGGCCTCTTTCTCTCGCCGTTCGAATAGATATAGGTATGGCTGAAAGGACGTGGTAAGGACTGCTGCTGATATTAGCAAGCGCCCAAGCTCTGTGACCTTGAAAAGATATACAATGAGGGAACTATCAGGGAATGTGTAACATGAGTAGTCCGCATGGAAAGGCCGAAGCCATCAGAATTGCAGAACTCTATTTTAATCATCACATAGTAGGATGGGGAGAACGAATTAGGAAGCATACATACAGCAGAAGTCAGTTCTGGAAACGCCCCTTCTAATAATGCTTTGAGCCTACCAACGATACTAATTGAGTAAATCCATCATGTGTCGATCGGTGTAGGTTGCACCTTGATTAGTATACAATATAACTCGGACTCGAAATTTTTGCAGAGGTGCAGAGCCGACCATATTATGTAGTCCGAAGCTCAGGGAATGGCTCAGCCTTTTGGCACATATCAAAGCAGCTGTTAAGTGAGAATTGATTCGTGTTGGAGCTAGTTCAAAGAATTTTTTTTTTAAAAAAAGGACACTCAGGTGAGAGGAAATATGTGCTACGGTGGCCGCGCGTTTCTGCGCCCCTAGCATGGCACGCCTGGCGCAACTCACGGTAACGAGCATCTGAATAGCTTCATATCCTGCATGTACCTATCTCAGGCAAACAGCGACCGATTGAAGGATCACATATAAGTGAATCCGCTTGCCCAACATGGCCGACGACGATGAATCACCTATCGGCTCTCCCCTGTCAGATATCCCATCGGATGAGTTCGAGGCAGAGGAAGACCCTCGAGTCGCGGAAGCCACGATGCGCCCCACGAAACGACAAAAGCTCTCTGATGAGTCTATTCCCGCTCTTCATGATGACGCTCTCGACTCGTACCCCTTGAGCTCCGACACCGAGGGCGACATACCCAACGAACCAGGCAACATGCGCGGCGACGATGACGATACACACGAACAAGTGACGGCATGCTTGTGGGAGAAATGCGATGCAGGCGACCTGGGAGATATGGATAAGCTGGTGGAGCATATTCATAATGAGCATATCGAGACGCGCGGGAAGAAGTACACTTGCGAGTGGTCGGACTGTCAGAGGAAGGGCATGCCTCACGCCAGTGCCTATGCTTTGAAGTCGCATATGAGAAGTCACACTCGGGAGAAACCATTCTATTGTACTCTGCCGGGTAAAATACTCTGCATAATTCTGAAGATTCACTCTAACGGTTGCAGAATGCGATCGTGCCTTCACTCGCTCTGATGCTTTGGCAAAACATCACCGAACTGTCCACGAGACTGAAGCTCTACGTCCTTCGGACCCAATTCCCAAGTCTATGCAAGGTGGCAACAAAGCAGCTCGTCTAAAAGCCATATCGGGAAAAACCACACAACCTGTCGAACCATTTCCATACGGACCCTCCTACGACTATAAACTCAATGGTACGGTCTCTCAGGGATGGACTACCTCATTCTCCCCCGAGCTTGGATTCACGGCAGCGGAGGAAGCTAGGGAACCACGAACGCTTTACAGATTGATGAAAAGACAGATCAAATGGGCAGAGGCTGACGGAGAAGGGTTGAAGCGACAACTGGAGGATGCAGAAGCACTCAAGAAGAAGGAATGGCTTGAGAATCAAATCTTATTTGATCAGGTCTTGAAGACCGAGGTCAGCTGGCATGAGAGGAGAAAAGAGGTTCTTGAAGGAAGAGCTGATCTGCCAACCGGAGATGATCTCATGATGGCAGCTGCTCGAACGTGGAGTCAACATGTTGCATCCCCAGCAGAATTAGCAGCTGCATCAATGAGTCCTGCACCTGTTAAGCCTCAGCCGGTGGAGGATCGAACGGAAGCTGCGGCAGTTTTGGCGTCGTTGCATCAAGCGTAACGGGTATGGAATAATTTAGCTGAACGAAATTTGTTGGTAGAGTTACGGAAATGGGACGGGAGTCTGAGCGTTGCTTTATGGATTTGTACGAGTACATCATCGGCGTTGATTCAAGCAAGGACTTCACAAAAGAGCTCATGGGTCGCTCGATGATTAAGATCATCCGATAGACCAATTGGAGGATTCACAGCAAATGCACTCACCAACTAGGAAAAAGTACCAGATAATCAGATAATTGAGCAAGCAAGCGCATGAAGATTCCAAGATTCCGTCCTACCCAGCTTTCCAAGTGGTTTCTACCCAACTCTAGACATCGACGAGCTTTCTCTTCAACTCTTGCTCGAGAGCCTCCTCGCCCTCGCCTTCTTCATCTGTGCCTAACTCCTCGCCCTCGGGAGTATCACTCTCATCATCCTCCCAGTTCTTCGTATCCCTAGCACTAGCCCTCTCAAGCAACGCATTGCTGTTCTTCATGGCGGTTTTCACAGCCTCGCCCTTAGCTTCCTTAACGGCCATCTCCTTGGCCATAGTTCGCAAGCGCTCAAGGATCTGCTCTCCAAGCTCCTCGCTCTTCAGCACTCTTTCAGCAGATCTCTTCGGGCATACGCCGTCTTCAACGCCAGCAGCAGGGGCTTGTCCTCTGCCAACCTTTCCAGGGCGACCCAACTCACCCTCGCCGGTGAAGCATCCAGGATTCTGTCTTCTGTACCAGACGGGCCAATCCTCGAGACCGAGTTCTCGGAGACCCGGAAGGGTCATAGGCATGATGTGCCTATAGCGACATTGCTGTCCCCACTTGCAAATACCATGGGTTGCCCAGTGGCGGCAGGAAGATCCAGGGGCCGTCAAATCAGTAGTGGTGCGACGAGGGGCACGAGACGAGGCAGTGGTAGCAGCCTTGCTTGTAGGAATCGGAGTCTCGACATCACTTGAGGCATATTGAGACCGAGCCAAACCCTTCGCACCAACGCGAGAAGCTGGGTCTTCGCTCTTGCTACTACTTTTTAGTCTCATCGCAATTTGCATAAAGTTTTGCCACACACCTTGCCTTAACATCAGCCTCTTGAGCTCCATAAACCAAGCGATGCTGTCCATAGAGCTGGTAGTATTCTCCAGAGCCCTTCCGCAACCCAAGGTTCAGCATTCCAACCGTATCTTCAAGATCGAGGGTACGAGGCACGCCGACAATGTTGGTGCAAAGCGGAAGCTCTTCGACGGCGATCAATGGAACAACTTCGCCGGTGTTGCGGACGATGAAGTATGCTGGGTAAGGCAGTTTGCCTTTCTGAGAAGATCCCATGATTGTAGAATATGGGTTGGTTGGTCTGTTGACAGGTACTGTGAGACTTGACAATGCACAATTCTTCTTATTTATCCTTCTGATAATTGGAACGCTTTGAAGACGTTTAGTCGGGTGTTAAAGAACTGAAGACAGGGGATTCATCACAGATATGTACTGCTCTGCAAAGAGAGTTACTGTTGCAAAACTCTTCGCGCTCGCTTCATTGAACGGTACTGAAAGCAGAGAATTTGCGGGATTGTTCTTGCAAATTGCTTGGCTCGCAATTAAGTCTGGGCCGTGCATGCTCAGATACCTCTGTTGGTTGAAGTTTTGGGCACTGGGTTTGCTCGAGTTTCCACACCTTACCCCTGAAATCCTCGCTTAAAGGCATGAGTAGACGGACGTTCAAGAACAAGCACAATTTGATTGATGTGGAAAGCAAGCGTGTAAAGCTGTTGCTGCAAAGAACATGTCTAGAAAGTGTATTCTCGTACAAGGGGTATCAATGTTCATAAGTCATCTCAGCTCAAACTCTCTCAACTCTATCCGAACTTTCGCGCTGTTCCCGTCGATATAATTGCCCAACGGCTTCGTGCCATCCTCAAGTTCCTCTTCTCTTCCCACCCACTCCTTACTCTTCATCGTATCTGGGTCGAAAATCACGTCGACCTCCTCGTCAGTGCCAGGACTGGCTTCCACTATCCGCCCATAACCAGCAACGGGATCATAGTCTCCTGTTTCCCAAATCAAACGTATAGTCAGCGGCGAGATCCCAAACAGCTTGCCTGCCACTCCTTTGAGTCGATAGATGTCAAAAGTCTTTGGTATTTCTTTCTCTATAGTGATCTTCTCTGGCTGATCAGGTAAGGTCTTTGGCGTTGCGTAGAACTCAACTGCGATCAAACGCACTTCGAGGAAATTTGGGTCAATCGCATCGTCTCTTCGAATGATATCAGGCGCCCCGTATAACTTACAGAGGTCGTTAAACCGTCTGTGCTGATCGCTTACGGTCGTCTCTTGGTTTTCTGGCACCGCTGCCATTGCCTTGCCAATCGACGACAGATAGAACAGCTCAGCATTCCTCCGTTCGGCTGGAGTTATAATACTGAAGTTCAGAGCCTTTAGCCCTCCTAGTCGGCCCAGAGTGAGCATGAAGCCCTCCTCAATGCTCAGACCAGAAGGTCCATCCATGGAAGGAATTTTCTCGTAAATAGGGTTGTGGGATATTCGCAGTGCTTCCAACCCCGGAAAAACCAGATCCAGTTCGTCAATGAGCCTCCAGCAAGATATAGCATTGAAGGATAAATCGACATATCGTATCGAGAACCCGAATTTGTGGTCCCTATTAAGCATGTAAGGTTCCTTGTCGACGCTGCATATCTCATTGCCCTTGAGGCGTAGGTTTTTGAGAGAAGGCAGCGTTTTCAAAGTAATCAGATCCATGAGGGTCGTAAACTTATTGTATTCCAGAGTTAGGGAGACCAAATTTTTACCCTGGCCTGACAGGGACATATAATCCAGATTCCGGTCAATAGAGGTGAAGAAGTTGGAGGACGCACTTAAGGTCACAAGGTTCACAAATGCCCCAACAAACTCAGCGAGGTTTCGCCAAGGCATCAAGACATCATCAATCTCTAATTCAAGGATTTCAGACCAGGCTCCACAATGATATGCATCCGATGTGAGTGGTGATTTTTCATCAAAGTCGTTGAATCGGTTTCCACTATGATCGTTTAGCTGGATTTTTCAAGGCATCAAAGACTTACTTGATTCTCAATCTTCTCAAAGCAGGGAGTTCTTTACAGATATGTCCAACATGCAGCAAGGACTGAAGGAGATTTCTACTCAAGTCGAGCTCCACAATCTTCGGGCATGTCTCTTTAATTTCAAGACGTTCCCGCTGGAACGTTGGAACATCCCCTGAAACACACATCCCGTCTACAAGCACAATTTTCAACTCTTGCAGTTGAGCTAACTGCTGGCGAATTTTGTCGAACCCGACCTCCTCAACCACCTTCCCAGAGATCTCGATCTGACTCTCCGTGGTAGTTGTGGGATCTTGGTCTGTTTCCTCCGGAGCATACTTTTGGCGTATAGCTTCAAGAAAAGAAAGTTCCTGTACAAAAGAGTTAACTTTAAGCATCCAGAGAAGCACAAGAGAGATTGAAAATCAAAGTGTGAACAGTGATCGTGCTTATCATGAAAATTAATAAAAACGTATTTCCTACTTCATCTGGGAGTCTTGACTTGCGAACAAAGGACCCTGCGTTCGGTAACTTACTCAGACCTGAAAGCTGATCAGACTAGGTATTTGTGACGAGGATCGATAGGGCATACATTTGAAGTATCTTTTGCCTTTGTGAGACCCATCGTGTTTTCCACGGGAAGGCTCATCCCATTCAACTCCAAGCCATTCCTTCTCCCCCTGTCCTTCAACTTTACCGATGTATCGGACAGTGCATAGTGAGGAATCGAAGGACAGACGGTCGCCCGTAACATAATTCCGCTCGGGATCGCGGTATGGCATTGTAAGAGTTCCAAAATGAGGTTGATGGCTCAGTGCAGCCTGCTTTGAAAAGGCTGAGGCGCGGCCGCAGCCGAACGAAATTTCGACGTCCAGCCGCTATGCGCCTTCCCTATCTCTCTATAAGGCCACAATCTTCTTCACAACACAAGAACAGACAACCATCCTCCAAAATGGATTACCAGAATCGCGCTGGATCCAAGTTCGGCGGCGGCGGCGTTGCGTCCACATCAGCAACCAATGCCGATCGTCGTGAGCGTTTGCGCAAACTCGCCCTCGAAACCATCGACCTCGACAAAGACCCATACTTCTTCAAGAACCACGTTGGCTCCTTCGAATGTCGTCTGTGTCTCACGGTCCACCAGAACGATGGTTCCTACCTCGCACATACGCAGGGGCGAAAGCACCAAACGAATCTGGCGCGGCGTGCCGCCAAGGAGCAGAAGGAAGGCAGAGCTGGTCTTGATCCAGTGACTGGGATGCCAATTGGCATGGTTGGAGCACAGATCAGTGTCAAGAGGAATGTGGTCAAGATCGGACGGCCTGGATATAAGATTACGAAAACGAGGGATCCGGTTACGAGACAACAGGGTCTGATCTTCCAGCTGCAGTATCCTGAGATCTCCCCAGATGTCACTCCAAAGGTCAGATTCATGAGCGCGTACGAGCAGAAAGTGGATGATCCTCCGGACAAGAACTTCCAGTACATGTTGGTGGCGGCAGAGCCTTACGAGACGTGCGGATTCAAATTGCAGGCGAGGGAGATTGATAGGACGAACGATCGGTACTACACTTGGTGGGACCCGGATTTGAAGGAGTTCTGGGTACAGGTCATGTTCAAGACGGAGAGAGAGGAGAGGTACAGCGGTGTTCCGGGTTTGGCTCCTTCGGGTCTTCCAAGACGGTGAAATGGCCAGGCAAGACAAGGCATGGCGTCTCGGGGTTTTGCATTGGTGGGTATATTGTATGATCAGGGAAGAAGAATTTGAAGCAACTCTCAATATCTGAGAAGCTTCGCAATACAACATTTCTCCAAATTTGGAAGCACTCCCTGAACGTGAGATTCTTTGGTCTCTAAGACTTTGGACATCTGGACATGCTCCACTTGTCTACTCGTCCATACGCAACCCCCCGTGTGTTCTCTGCTCTTAACAAGCCAACCCTCCCCCTCTATGCGACGTCTGGATAAAAGCTGTCTATGGGTTCTTCATGTTCTATAGTCGCTAAAGCTGGAGAGGTGTTCACCCATTATCATTAAATCACATCGTCACAGAAGAGAAGTATACTTTCATCCGTATCATTTCGGCCTTTCGCTGCGTGCTAATTACAGAATCGCTGAGTCTAAGACCAACGCCTTGAAATGCTCATCAGACGTCTTCGTATTGCAAGTCATGCTAAAAATCGGGAATCTTCTTTCGCCCAATAGCCAAATCATATCTCTACCACCCAGATCAACTCCATGTCGATGTATCAATCGCCAGTCAGCAGATGACGAAAATGTAGTATGGTATCTGGTAGAAAAGCCCTTCCGGAAAGAGTATGCACGGGAAATCCCAAGGCCGAGTTCGAGCGAGGTACATGCCAATCAGTAGAGCACGTCAGCCCGCGAGGAAAGAACCGCGTAGAGTAATTGGATGCTCTCGATGTCCTCAGTAATGGCATGAATGAGATTGTGTGCCAAGAAATTTATCGTGGCTTTTGGAAGTCATCAAACCGCTTGAAAGTATATCCGATGAATGGCAAGCTCAACTCGGGAGCGTCGTTGCGTGGCAAGTTGCCGGCAGCGGCGGCGGCCTTCAGATGAGTCGCATTATCCGTCTGATCAATCTCATCAGTCGGAAAGTAAGCGGTATCAATGTTAGAGGACAATTTCGGCTCGAAAGGCGCTCGAATGCGACGGAGACCATCGAAATCAACGCCACGGAAGAACTTGTGTTGTTTGATCTCATCGGCACCTCCTCGTCCAAGACGGCTCTCAGTGTTGCACACCAGGCTATATGTCACGTTAGCATTGTTGAAGTTTTATCTTGTTTTTGAAACGTACCTGCGGATCAGGTTCTCTGCATCCGCACCCAGCGAGATGTCCTCAGGGAAGTACAGGGTTTGACGCCAATTAACAATCTTCCGATAGGTATCATGGGCGTCTTCAGCGCAGAACGGAGGCCATCCGACCTGACACTCAAACATGATCGTACCCAAGCTCCACCAATCACAGTCCGCGCCATAGCCATGACCGCTGAAGATCTCTGGTGCGATATAATCAGGAGTACCGACAGTTGAGTAGGCCATAACTCTACGAGACTTTCTCCAATCATTGATCACACCTCGATTGCTCACGGTGAGGTTGATTTGATCAAGATTGACGGAATTTCTGTTTGGCTTGGCGGTAGACTTTCCCTGAAGGAGACTGGCATAGTACGAATTATCGTGAAGCTTGTGGAAACCAGTTGACAGACCGAAGTCAGTAAGCTTGACATGTCCGCCACGATCGAGTAAGATATTGTCCGGCTTGATGTCACTGAAGAAAGTTAGCTGAACTGTTTGCAAGGTGTATTAGACATAATGGGCAAAGTCTCCCTCCGTTCACTTACCGATGGATGAAACCGTACTTATGAACAGCCTCGATAGCCAAGACAATCTCAGCAATGTAGAAACGAGTAATATCCTCGGAGAAGATCTCATACTTGATAAGCATTGTCATGAGATCACCTCCAGGCAAGAATTCCATCAACATGTAGAGGAAATCTTGGTCCTGGAAAGTGGTGTACAGCTTCACGACCCACGGACTGTCAGACTCCGCCAGAATATCTCTCTCGGCACGGACGTGAGCCAGCTGATCCTTCTTAAACATCTCACTCTTGATAAGAGACTTCATAGCATAGATCTTGCCGTCTGCCTTTTTCTGCACAAGCTTGACCTCTCCGAAAGCACCCTTTCCGATGATCTTGAGTGTCTGATAGTCCTCTGGAGCGGCCTTGGTTCGCAGGAATCGAAGATATTTGCCCTCCTGCTTGCCAGCGTTCGACCAAGTCTGATCTCGTCTTGTTTGAGATTGGTTAGGATCTGCCAGGCGGGCCTCCATCTCACTTTGTCTGTGGAAGAAGATAGTTAGCATTGGAAGCTACCATACCCTCAGATACTGGTTGAAGAGCATTCCACTCACCGCATGTTTCGTTCTCGTGCTCTCCTAACACTGTCTTTGAAGAAGGACTCAGCAAGCTGCGAGCACTTCGTCATATTCGTATGCGTGATCGAACCATACTTGTTAGGATTTCTCTCAGGTGCAGGCTGGAACTCGGGGCCCCAAGACTGCTGTTGTGCGCTGGAAGGCATAGGTGCGTTCAAGTAGTTGCCATAGCCTGGTTGCTGTCCAGGTGTGCCAGCAGTGCGGGGTCGCTGAGAAGGCGAAGGTTGGCGGGCACTGTACGGAGACGCTCTGCCACCTAGGTTCTGGTGAGAGAACTGATGAACAAGGCCATTGGTAGCGTCATTGGCATGAGCAGGAGCTTGGCGCTGCTGCTGGTATGATGCTTGCGGTGGCTGAGGAGCTTGTTGGTAGCCAGACGTGGCCGGTGGCTGCTGAGGGTAAGAAGGAGGGTATGGGTTGTTCATGAAATATCCAGACGGTGCAAAGCCGGTTGAGTATGGCTGCGCCGGGGAGTTTGCAGACTGCCCTTGCTGTGTCGCCTGGGATTGAGACGGGAAGATGGGATTGGGGAAGGTCGAAGGGGTTGTAGGATAAGCTTGATCGGCGAAAGCGGGGCGATCATTGTTGAGGTTCAAGTAGAACCTGTTATTGTTGTTGTTCATCTTGGAGATGCGATTTGGTCGATCGAGGGTAGAGTCGAGGATGAGGTTATTCTCCAATTGCTTTTCCTGTGTGTTGGCTTTCAGATCGTTGAATGCGATCGAGCACACCGCCTTGCCGGTCGGGCTGCAAGAGAGTGAGGCTCAAACAGTCCAGAGCGCGACAAAGCTCGCAGACGTGGGATATGCGTTTGTCCGGCCGGAGATGATGTGTTTTGATTTCAAAGTTGTTTATCCTGAGAGCAGCCAAAGAACCAGAGGGTCAACTTCCAAGTGAATTATTCGCGAGGGGCGCTAGCGTATGGCGGTGACAGGGATCTGAAAAGGGGTGTGGGATTCGAGTACCCTTCACAGCCTCTGGGATATCTTCGAGCCAAGATATTTTGAAGTGAATATATTCTTAGGTAAAAGGAACATTCAGTTCGAGATACTGAGATATCATACTAGGAGGGGAAAGCATGGATGTAAAATACGAATACCCTTTTCCCTGTCTAGGCGAGGAGGGGTCCCTGAATTCCAAGACGAGAGCCTTCGAGAACCATTCCCAATAGTATGCAGGTTTTATGGCATTACCCGTTGCTACACGGGGAGGATCAATGGCTGAACATGGCGTTATTGCCAACAGAGTTCTCTGTGTCTCATGGTTCTTGGGTCTCCTCCGCTTGCTGTAACACTTGTACGGATGGTGTGGAATCAATAGCTTCGACCTACTGTTCAACTCAGCAAGGATCCTTATGCCTCATCCAATGGCCTTGTTGATCAGCTCCCTCAAAGTCCTCATATTGTATCAATAATTCGTTGTTAACATTGAAGATTTGCTGACTGGTACTCGAGTATACCGTGTTTCAAAACGGGAGCCAGGGATCTCGGACCCCGTTATGATATGATGGAATATTTTGGCGTTATCTAAATGGAACATCTGGAAGGTCTTCTGCCTCTCACCGCATTCAGCCTTAGCCATGTGGAGGCCTGATACCATCGCTCAAATAGAGGCTTCGAATGGTGTGGCATGCACTTGGATGATCCACAAGGCTTGGGAGGAGCTGCATGGAAAGTAGGGGCTGGCTGATCATCCAAACTTTCCAGGAGACAGAGCACAGCATTATGCGGGTCTGTTATATGGTTGTGTGGTTGCAAACTGTACTATAATATGGAATGCTCTGATCGCGAGGACATATTGGAATATATATTCGTTCAGGTTCAGTATTTGATGGCCAACAAATGTTTCCAATCCTGGACTCGAAGATGAACTCAACGAGGAAGAGCAGCCTTCAGGTCTAATCAATTGATAACGGAAAGGATAAACTTGTGTCCGGTAGCGCTAGATCGCATAAAGTTAAAGCATATCGGAGCCAAAGTCCCCTGTAATGCCGATGGCTCCATGAGAAGCTTTCACCAAAATAAACCTGAAGACACAAGACTCCTCACTCTTGATTTCCCCCACCTATCCCTAGGCAACTGTCTGGGCCTGGCACATCCGTGTGCATACTCTGTGAAGGCTTCTTTATCTAGAGGACGACACAGGAAGGTTCCTTTGTTTCCATGGCAGACACTAAACCTGCAGCTACAGCAGAGGTAAGTGTTACAAAACTAGTAGAAATAAAAGTCCTGACAACGTTTCACAGAATGCTGCTGCCGCGAAGCCAAAGACCAAACCATTGCGCCCGCCAAATCCGATGTGGAAATACATGGGACTTGGGGAGAACTTTCGCCCCAGAATACCTTCACGAAACTGGTTGATCTTCCTCTCCATCACTGCTTCCTTCACAGCCGCAGTCATATATGACAAGAGGGAGAAGAAAAGAGCGCAGAGAAAATGGTGCAAACTGGTTGAACACGTTGGAAAAGTGCCACTAGAGCGGGACGTCATGCCGAGAAAGCTCACGGTATTCCTTGAAGCTCCTCCCACAGATGGACTCCGGGCAGCACAGGATCACTTCAAGGAGTACGTGAAGCCAATCTTGGTGGCTTCGGGCCTGGATTGGGAATTCGTGCAAGGTAGGAAAGAGGGAGATATCAGAGCCGAGTTAGCGCAAAGGATACGAAACTCTAGAATACCACCAGAGGAGCGAGAGGAGGAGAGCCTGATCGCTCAGATTCGGAGAGGAAATGGAATCAGAGAATTTGATGGCCCCCAAGGAGATATTGTGATTGGTCGACATACGTGGAAAGAATATGTCAGGGGTTTGCACGAAGGATGGCTAGGACCGACAACAAAGCCAGCTGAAGAAAAGCCTACAGAGGACTCAAGCAATGCGGCTGACAAGCCCCTGTCGCCCATTGAATCGTCAATTGAAACAATGCCTGGAATTACAATAACTTCTGAACCCAAAGAAGCCTCGGAAATTCCACCCGCAACCGAAGAATCTAAAAAAGAGGACGAGAAGTCCAAGAAACCACCTCCATTTATCACAACCGCCGAATATGGTAGTGCAGCTACTCCTGCAGCATTGCCTGCCGAGCTCGATCCCTCGGCACCAATTTCATTCCCTCATATTCTGGGATTCATGAACACACCTAAGAGACTCTACCGATTCCTCAACCGCCGCACCCTGGCAGACCAAATCGGTCGCGACACAGCTGCTATAATTCTCTCAGCCTACAGACCGTACCATACGACCTCAACTCCGGTCGTAGAATCTTCGTTCCCTCCAGACCTTGTGGACGATGCCTCTCCTCAAGCGAAAACAGCACTGCTTCAGACAGCCGAACAGCAGACAGCTTTGATACAGGAAGAGAGCGAATGGCACAAAAACATTCGGAGACGTGAGGAAGGCGAACCAGAACGGACCTGGCTTGAGCCAGTCGTCTTGGACTCTCGAATAGCATCTAGGATGCGGAGATCTGAGCTGAGCAGCGAGGACGAAGCAAGAGCTAAAAGTATCGTGGTCCCTGAGGAAGAGATCGAGGGCTGGATCAAGGGAAGCTTCAGAAGTCTTGGGAGGAAAGCTATGACTGCAGTCGGACTCAGGAAAGCGGAGAAACCAATCTGGGGAGACGGCGATGATCTGGAGTAGATGGCAAAATCGGATACGAGTATTTGTATAACACGTTGTATATGTTGTAGGATAGGGACGATACCTCCGCTGCATGGCACAGCGAGCATATAGAAGACAAACCGCCAAAAAGTGGCGATGGGGAGCAGGTCATACGGACATGATGAGTATATACTACATATTCTCCTCTGCATGACTACAAAGTTCATCGGCTTGTTCATTCTATTATGATGCCAAGCGAATCTGCGAAACTTTTGTCTACCTACCGCGCGGTATTTGTATCATATGCCCCATCATAATTTCACGTCATGCGTGCCAACCAGCTCCGGATGTGATGTCGCCAGTCCATTTCCCAAGACCATGCATAACAAAAACGCTGAGAAATGTACAGATCTACGCTTTTCTGTAGCATAACTTTTCGATACAGTCTGTTGTCAGGAGATTATCTATGCAGACGCAAAGACAGTGGCTTTTGGCCATTTGGCCTTGGCAGAAGATTTGAAGCTCGAGACTTCGCTGCTTTTCCATGAGCTCAGAAGCTCCAACCCCTCTTGGGCCTCGTCGAATGTGATAGTAGGTAGGTGCAGCACACTGGCCACATCTTTCTCACAACTCGAAGCGGATCCGGGAGCTAGTATCTTTCGAATCTTGAGGGCAGACATCGTTCTTCGGGCACAGTCCTTATTTCTGGAAAGGTAATCATCGTTGTACTGTGAGAGGTCGACTGATGCGGGTAGTAAAGTGAATTCAGATTTGATGACAGTTGCGGACTTGGGAGGAAGATCCTTGGCATCTTGGTCGATAGCAAGCTTGAATCGGACGGTTTGTTCGTGAACCTTAGAATGCTCTTTGTCAAGAGCTGCAGCAGCCAGAAGGCACTTGAGCGCGAGAATGTACTTTTCTATTCGAATGATTAGTACCTGTGCATAACTTGATCGTACGAGAAAGACTTACTCCTCCGAATGTACACCTCAAAGCCGGCAAGCTGTGCGTCAATGTTCTTCGGGCTGAACTGCAGTAGAGGGCTGAGAAACTTCATCGCATCATTCATTGGCTCCGTCGTAGCCACGAGCTTGGCTCCATCTGGATCATCATCCTTCTTCTTCAGATCGCCTTCGCCGTCCCTGGTTGGCTTGTTCGGCTCGGCCTTTTTAGCAGCCGCCTCTCGCTCTGCCTTTTGAGCTTCCTTACGAGCCTTCTTAGCGGCCTTCTTTCTCTCAGCAGCATCCTCGCCGTTTGCATCTGCATCTCCGTTCGTTCCGTTCATTAATAGTTTGTCGTGAATCTTGACGTAGATGTCGATCGCTGAAAATGCGGCACGGCTGTAGAATGGGTGTTCCCGCAAGTGGTCCTCCCACTTCATCATGTCAACGTATGCCCGGATTTGCCCTTTTCGTAGAGAGAAGCTGTGGAAGTCGAACTGGTCTTCTTGCCAAACATCGAAAATGTTATAGACAGAAGAAAATCTCTTCAACGCAAGTCCAAGCTTTCCTTGTCGAGCGTATGATTGCCCGTCTTCAGTGAGGAACCACACACACTGCATATCATGAAGATCAGCTAGAGGACCTCCTACAGTCTCCGCTCGCGTGAACATGCCCATGGTTTTGATGGCTGCCTCCGTCTCATTGTTCCTCAATTGATACTTTGCGGCCTTCGTATTGATATGCCGATCTCGCGTATCGAGTGTGCGGGCTTTCTCCATGATTTCCGACGCCTTTTGAGTGTTTCCGTAGTGCTTCCATATCCTCGCCGTAGTCATGTGAAAATCAACACTCCCAGGTTCCAACTCAATGGCTTTCTCAATGTACTCCATTGCCTTGTCCAGGTCTCGACTCAAATAGTAATTATAATGCTGGGCCAAGAAGTAATAAGCAGCAGGTGCACCTTTTGATCTGTCGCCATTTCTCTTGGGCTCTCCATTCGCCTCACTCTTTCCTCTATCAATGTATTGTTGAACAAGAGACGGCAGTGTCTGTTTCTTGGAGGGATTCGAATAAAGATGCTTCAGATTTGCGAATGTAGAAGGAACTCCCTTATCCAACATTCTGTTGATGTACTTGTCGGCAGCTTCCTCAAATTGAGCACCTACACTATCGGTTAGATATACTCTTAGCCTTTACGAATATAGAAACTTACCTTCTAGAAAATCTAGCGGTAATCGTCGCGCAGCATCACAACGAGGGTACTTCTCTGCATATTCGTCATAGACAGCTTTTCGGGCGGTATGGTCGCTGGAAGAAATTCCCATTGCTTCTATAAGGCTATCGTAGTAAGTCTTGAATTCGGAATTTCGGTCAATGAGAGCACGGTAAGCTTTGACAGCTTCGTCGTTTTTGCCCAGCTTTGCAAGGTAGGTTGCCCGAAGTTCCATCACTGCAAGCCTATCCAGGTTATGTTTCCCAGCCGACTCCAAATGATCCAGAGCTTTGTTGATGTCGCCTTGTTCCGCAATCAAAAAGTTCTTGTACATAACCGCCTCAGAGTTCTCGAAGTCCGTTTTGGAAGGAGGGTTCTTCAACGTCTCCTCATATGCTGATAAGACACGCTCTGCCTCCGCGACGTCGCCCGCCAAATGGTGAGCCACTGCCAAAGCTGTCCAACTAGCCCGAAGACCAGATCTAGACTGCAGCATTGATCTCCGACTGACTATATAGCCCTGGTAATCTCTCATCTGAATTTGCAGAAGAGCAAGATCACGTTGGATCTGCTGGGAGTCTGGCTCAAGTCTGAGAGCAAATTTGTACGCCTTAATCGCCTCCTCGAAGTTCTTGACCGCCCGATACAACAACCCGTAAACATGCCAGCATACGTGAGATTTCATGTCGCATTGGAGGGCTACTTTCGCCAGCGCAAACGCTTCATCGGTCTTCCCCTGGGAATTCATGATGAGGGCTTTCATGGCTAAGGTATCACCATGCTTCGGGTTTTTCCGCAGGATCTGATCCGCTGCCTTGATGCCTATACTTTTGTTAGCAGATCATGTTTAAGGACAGGCACCTACTTACCTTTCTTGTATTGCTTGTCCTCATAATTGCGAACGACCGTACGAAAGAGCGACTGCTCCTTCGCACTCAGTTGTTGTGGCATGATGTGCTAATCAATGCTCTGCCAGAGCAGGAACACAACTTTGGAGAAGGATCCAAGCAGCAGTGAATCGCGGGAGTGCACCACGAGCTGAGAAGCAGTGGTGGTGTCTCAGAGGCTGATGCTGTTGGGCGCCGATACAGGATGAGCCTCCCAAGTTCCAAGCGAGTAAACCAAGGAAAGGCGAGCCGGCTGGCGGTAGAGCTTTCCTCGTGCTCGAGGGAATGGCGGTGTCAGATGGGGTTTTGCTGGTGCACACGACAGACAATTGGGAAGGCAAATGTTGATGATGCGGGAACTTGCCGAGCCTCGTGGAGGGCAGAAAGCGGCACTAAACAGCTTACTTCCAAAATATCTTAGAATCATGAGAAATTTTGAAGAGCAGAAAATGAAAATGAAGGGATGAAGAGGTTTGGATTTGCAGAGTTTTTCAAGGCTAAGGAAGTCACTAGTGGAAGAACCCTACATATTTTGGCTGCAAAGATGTTTTTCAAATATCCAGCATTACTGCGCCCTTTGTGTCCCCATGCCTCGTAGAGGGCAGAAAGCAGCACTTGACTGTAATATGTTCCAAGGCTGATCTCATTAAGACCAGAAATATCATAATTTCGAGGCAAGTGCTTTGCTCGAATATTACCTGTATATGAGAAGTGGCACTCTTTTCCTTTTTAATCTTTGTGCAGTCTTTGGTTCTAATATACTTTCTCTCTCAAGAAGTTCTTCCGAGGCAGCTCACCCCTGTTCAGTACCGTCTTTTCTTTTTATCTCCCACCTTTCCACTCGAATCTCCATCCAAAACCAAACAACGGTCTCATCATGGCAGGCGGTCTTCTGACACACCACTTGGAGCAGTATTTTGAGGGCTTAGAAGCCACGAAGTTGAATACCGTTGACATTTGGACTCCCAAATCCGAGTCAGTCACTAAGGACAGCAAGAAGATATGGGTGATGTTGGTTTGATTTCTGAATATTATTGTATGTTCGATGCTGACGTGTAGTAGCTACATTCATGGAGGAGCCTGGCGAGACCCAGAGGTCGACTCTAAAAGCTTTGAACCAGCGTTGAAGATACTCTGGGATTCAAGTCTCAGTAATTCTTTCGCAGGATTTGCCTCAATAAACTATCGGCTGTCTCCTTACCCCTCGCATTCCAAAAACCCCAGCTCTCCGGGTGACCCTTCTAGGAATGTTTATTATCCTTCGCATATTTTAGATGTAGCTCATGCTCTTCTATACATGGAGGAGAAGTACAAAATCAACAACCGGTATATCTTGACCGGACACAGTGCTGGGGCAACGATGACCTTCGAACTTCACAATTCCTACCTTACGAGCCGCTCTCTTCCTCAGCCGTCATGTGTCCTGGGAATATCTGGGATCTATCATTTTGAGGCTTTTGTAGATTCTCATAGTGAGATTCCAGCGTACAGACAGTTGATGGAGAACGCTTTTCCTGATAAAAGCTTATGGGAAAGAGCCTCTCCATACAATAGTCAACTTCCAGGACTGGCAATTTGGGAGTCTGCCAAAACTATTATTATTTCTCACTCTGATGATGATGAGCTTGTTGAGAAGGCCCAAGCCTCCTTCATGCTCGAGCGGGCCCAGATGAGTCCAGGCTCGAAGAAGAAGGTACACTTCTTGCAGGCTACCGGTATGCACGATGAGATCTGGGCGAGCGGCACTATATTGGCTGATCTCGTTACGGAAGCATACAAAATCTCGTCATCAGCCACTAGCGAATGTGCAGCATGATGATGGCTGCCTGCATCTCTATCTGCAAATCTAAAGCACTTTTCTTGCCCTTCTCAGAATACCAACCTACATCATGGGGCAACTCAGTTGAACTGTTTCAATGTGACGATACGGAGTTCATTCCGACACATGAACATATCTTTGCATCTTCTGGGCATCATGTCTCATCCCATAAGGCTCGGCAGGAGAAGGAGCTCAAAACATCCGAAGAGACGTCTGCACCTCATTTAAGGCCGAATGAGCTAGATATTCAGCTAGCAAGCACAAATTCCGAGTTGAAGGTCATTGAGGCGAGTCAGCAATCTTGATCTATAGTCTAAGTCTTCTCTGTCAAACGTCCCAAGTCTAGCCACCCAAGTCCATCTGCACCAGCAAACCCAACACCGTTACCGTTGACACCAGTGCTACCCATAGAAAATAAATGTCAAGTCTTCCTCAGTCAATCCATGGCGTGATCTCCCATCCCTTAACGTCATCTTCAATCAAAAGTCTCAGACGCTCAATTCCCCACTCAGTGTACATGAGTCTCGTTGCCCCAGCTGCTCTACGATGAGCTTCGCCAACGCTGCCGATTCTGGCATCATGGGCGTTCCTCCAGACGCAGGTAGCTAGATTTCTGCCATCAGAATCTGGTCGACCAAACCAATATCTAGTGAGCTCAAGTCAGCATCTGGAAATTCATAAGTCGTTCGTGCAAGTCATCATACTCTTCGAACTCCTTTGAGTGTACATTACTTCCAGTAGATTCTATTCAACTTGAATGCTGGTGTCTGCCACAAATACTCCCTCAGACTTAGCATCAGCACCGAAACATTCCTCCAGCTCAAGAACTGGTGTCTTTGCTCAAAATAATCATATCGGGTAGCAACATCAGGGGTACGATAAGGAGTAGCGAATGTTCTGATGCACAGAGAGTAACTTACTTGAGAAAGCCTCCGCTCGCTGTAGCCTCTGCATGAGCAGCTTTGTCAAGGACTCCGAGATCGGCATACACGGTGGTCGGTGGAATTTGAGATCTGAACACAACGATGTAGAAAGGAGCCTGCTTCCACATGAAGTGAGAGCTTTCTGTTAACTCTTTGAGGGATTCGATGACCTCGGGCCAATTGAAATTTTCGGCATAAGGAGCCGTGGCATAATCTTCTCTCAGACATCGTAGTCCAACCAGGGCTTTAGCGAGAAGCTGGCTTGCCGTATCCACGGTCCGGAGATCAAGAAGATGTGGTTTTTCATCGTAGGGTGAGACGACAAGGAAGCATTCCTTTTCGTCGTCTGTGATCAGTTCCTCCGACTGAGAGACTTGAACGGTGACAGAGTCTTTGACAACATTTGGGTTTGCGGAACGGCCGGTCAGATGAGCTTCCTCAGACTGCAAGAGAGGCGTAATGGCCATAGGATATAAGAGAGGGCGGGTATCCAATTTTGATATAAGAGAAATGTAGTTGTTTGTGAGGAAGTGAGTGACTTCCGCTACTGAGCAAGTGCTCTCCGTGCTTTCTAATGAACAAATTTTGGAGTTTCCTCAAAGTCTAATTCCAAGAGGGAAGGAGAGAAGGACTTGAGGCGAGTGGGAGACTTGAGCCTTCATAAAGCCAGAGGAACGCGCAATTGACACCTCTCATTGCATCGCATTGGTGCGGTGCATGTAATTTGTCTTAGACCGCTGTCATATTGCGTGCGAATGGCGGAATCGGGAGCATAAAAAGGTGCGAGTGTGCCATCTGGGTACAGTAACACAGAGCATGAACAACAACCCGGACTACCAACAATAATTTCCTTCCTCAACTTTCACTTTTATCTACACCGCATGATTCGCCGACCAACTTATCCCGCAAATGCTGATGCAGCACGGATAAGGGCTGCGGGAAGTGGATCGAGAAGATCAAGGAGCGCCGGCGAAAGTCAAAATAGGTATTGAGTTGCCAGGTCTGCGATAGACAAGAGCCGAATACTAGAAGCACAGTAGATGACTTTCGCCCTATCTAAACCTCTGGCGCCCCAGAGCTGGACTCTTATCATTTGAAGGACGTTACCAACTGATTAATTAGAATGGGATCAATTTGCCTGATTGATACCCAGAAAGCGGAATGACTCGTCTCATCTGCATGGCATATGCACAACAATTCAGACCTCTTGGGACAGGAAGAAGTCGGGCAGCAGGACATCCAACCCCTCGTGGGACACGGACTCGCAGCCTCACCGCTTGGATCAATAGTCGAGGCTGCAAGCAAGGTCAGGATTACCAATGTCCACCAATCGCTCTGTTATCTTGAGAAAACACAGCCAATTACTGGGTTTCGCTTCGGTTCCTCACCCTGCGTCTTGTCCGAGAGGTTAACTCAGGTCTTCGAGCCAGGCTCCGCCATCGGTATTTATCTATTCGACCACCGGCAACCGATGCACGAAAGGAGCGTCGCGATTACCATGTGAGGAGTAGAGTCGTGCTTTTGGCTGACTTCCGACTGGCCTTCAACAATTCGGTGGGCAAGGGATTCGCCGTCGCACCGGCTGTCTTTGACGGGCCCCGAAGCTTTAAGTGACATGGAAATGAATCACGCTGAGAAGAGAAGTTGAGAGTGTTCCCACTACCAAAAGACTCATGCTGCTTGGATATCTCAAGATTTTTAGATATTTCTGCCAGCTTGAATAACAGTCTGCAACGACTATCTCACAATGAGGCAAAGCTCCTCCACAATTCAGGCGGGTGCAGCCACTGCAACATCCTCCCCGTTTGCTTCTGCCAACTCAATCCTCTCGCCCTAGAATTTCAAAATCTTAAAGCCGCGAAGTGCTAATTGGGCTGCCTCTCATGCTCACAGTGACTGATCTCCTCTAATCGACCCCTCCAAAAAAGCCATCTGGCCACGCCGAACCCACTTTCTGGCATGACATTTGTCTGGCGAGCCAAATCACCCACTGCTGAATCATCCAAACTCTCACCGGCAAGGGCGAGGCTTTCGATTTTGTGCTCGGCATAGAGGAACCAAGGGATGGTCGGCTGGAGGAGCTCCAAAATGGCCACTTGTGGCCCTTCGCTCTGCCCGTTCTCTGCCCTCCCTGGAACGAGTGGTCTTTCGGCTTCCAGTGTATCACGCATCAACCAGATCGCAATTTGGGATAGTTTTGGGGCACGAATTCCACAGGCTGTTAACCTGGCTATGAAGGCACTGAGATTGTGTCGTTGGACAGCAGGCATTGGTTTGGTCCACGCCTCCTTAATAACTTCGACAAGGAATGGAAGGTCAATCCAGATTCTGCCATATGATGTTGTGGCTGTCTCCATCCTTTCCTCTTGTCCTACAATAGCACCAGCAGAAGTCTTACGAGACAGCAGTCCTATTTCTCTGGTATGGAGGACCTTGCTCACGAGCCGGTCTTGAGCCGGGTGGTCTGCATTGGCAATTTTTGCGCCTTGGACTATCAAGTACCAAAGCTCCTTGAGATCGTACTCGTACAATACAGCCTATTGGAGACGAATCGACTCCACATGTTCTTTGAGAACAATCGAGCTCTTTTCCAGACGCCATTGTCATCGTTGTAACCCTCTCTTTCAATGTCTCCGTCGACCTCTTTGAGGCAAAGATCGTGGAATTCTTCGCGTCTTCTGATCCATGCTTCAAGATCTGCCATAAGGGAGAATGTATGACGACAGATATTTTGGGCTCAAGAACTCTTTTGGTCCTGGGACGGCCAAGGTAAAAGATTCAGATCGAACCTCTCAGTCGACAAAGGATGATTAGACTTCTCGATATCGAGTCAAAAGCTCTTAAAAGCCAAGGCCAGAATCAAAAATAACTTTCAGAGCCCTCAGAAGTATTCGATTTGGAGGCTTTTAGTGGCCTTGGCATAAATGGTTGCCTATGGCTCGTCACATGCTCTTACGACCGGTTGATCTTTGGTGTCACGAATCGACGCCAAGTAGTGCACTAATTCCTTCGGTTAATATGTTCAAGTTCTTGAATTGGTAGTTTTTAGCTACGTCGCGATCCACAAGCGTCTTCTAACATCAATATCGTTGCCATTACGCACAAAAGAGCAAAAAAATATGTTTCCCTGAATATCTACTGGTCCTTCGAGATATCAAATATTGTTTCCAGTCGCATCATGCTAGACCGGAAATGCCTCCGCCTCTCCTCCTCGCTTATGTCCACGACGGAGCAGTCCGGTAACGTTGAATAGCGTATCCACCACCGACCCCGCATCTATTTGTGTTTTCTAGGTGCAGACACACGAGTATCTAACACCTAGCCAATCCTAGAAATAGCAAATATTTCCATCATTCTGGCACTAAGAGCAGATATCGAATCAACAGAATGCTTCAAAGGCAAGACCCGAGTCCAGAGAAGGCGTCCAGCTTACCTGAGCAACTGATGCACAGGTGCGAGAATCTCCCATCGTCCCATCTATATCATATGTGCAGAGTTAATTGGCTACTGTGAATGTCTTTGAAGGGTCAATATTTGGTGCTCCATGAAAGCTTTGAGTTGAATATACACCTTCATGGGCAACTTCTCCCTCTCCGGAGCCAATCGCACCAGCTTCGCAAGTGAGGGCAAAAGAAGAGCAGAGAAAGAAGAGCGGCTTGAGGAATTGCATGATAACGGTAGAGGAAAGCCTTGGAACGTTCGGAACTGGTCTGAAGTCGATGGTAGGCGAAGATGATGATCTGATATGAGTACCGAGTGATATCGATATATATGCACAAGAGAGAGCTACCCTATATGTGCTATTTTAATTAGAAGCTAACTGTAATTGCTCAAGGACTACTTCTTTTTCTTTTCTTTTCTTTTTTTGAATCGTTCCTCCAATGTCTCTTTTCGAGTTCTATAATTGTGGTGTCATGAGCTTTTATTGACTTTGTCCAGATTTTGAGATCTTCACCATCAGATGTAACATCGATTCGAGGCGATTCCACCTCAGATGGATGAGAGCTGTTTGTAAGACGCCCGATTAGCTCCCTCGGGAGTCGATGTCTGTATCGTACATTAAGTCAGAGATCAGGAAGCGCTATCTCAGGCACGTGAAGCTGTGCCTCTCCTGGTCTCGCCGTCGTTCACTTAGAGGCTCACTCCCCCAGCTTAACCGCATTAGTCGACCTTGTCTTGGCACCACGTCAAGACGTTTTAAGATGCTTGGTACAATCAGTTTATTGCTTTTGTGCGTGCCGGAACCCAAACTTTGCAACTTTGTGCATCAAGACGGATGCGGATAAATGTCGATCTCCTACGTTGCATCTTTCGAAGATAGGATCAATGACAAGAGTGGGGTTCAACTAAGATATCTTTGTGATAAAAATATCAATTGTCATCATTTTATCAGTGATAACACCTCGTCAACTATTCTGCTGGATATAAAGTAGCTGCTGATGCTTTCGTTGCTCTCATCATTGCATTCTTTCTTCTTCAGCTCCTCAACTATCAGTAGTCTAAGATCTCCGAAAACATTTCCATCAACATGAAGTTCGCTTCAACTTTGCTAGCAGCATTGGCCATTTGTGGCTTGACCATTGCTCAGCAAGGTCCTTGCTACAACCAGTGTTTGCTTCCAAGCTCTCCTGATTCTCGCCTATACTAATTCTTGTTGACAGAACAGGCCCTTACAATGGCATTGGCCATTCCTGCTACTGTGAAGGAGACGGGGAGCATTAGACATTTGGATATTGGGAACATAGTATCTCCAGTCACTTAAGTTTCTCCTTATTCCAAGACAAATTGATTATTGAGAGCTTTGCTCAATCTTGACAATCGGTCAACCTCGCTAACTGCCTCTTTCAATTTAAATTCCTAAATTTCAAAATATCTTTGAGATCAGATAAGTTTCAAATAATGAGTGCTCCGAATCTCAATACCACCTTTTCTGTCTGCCGCAATCCCGTCCTCATTGCCCCCGCTTTGGGCAATGACGATCGCGTAAGCGAATTCGATTATTTTGTTACTTCCCTACTAGGAATTGTTCGCGCACAAATCCAAATTTCCCACTTTACCTTCCAATTCCCCAACATCACATCATCAACTCCGCATACTGTCACTAGCATTCATGTACATCCTCTCACCTTTTCAGTTCACGTAAAATTACTTGTCCTGTATTCTGTCAGAGTATTGCCTCCCAAGGTCGCCGGCCCAAGAAGCGTTCAACGTCAACAAGAGAAAAGTCTCCAGCGCCAGCTACAACAGGCCCTCTAAAGCATCAAAACTCTTCAGCGTCAAGTCGAGGCCCTTCAGAACAATGGGAAGACAGGCGCAGGTGGTTCACCACCTAGTGAAGCCCACCCAGAGGCTGCTCGCCCTGTTCCGTTGACCGCTGCTCAGAACGACAAACCCACAAAACCTCGCAACCGAGGCGGACGACTTCAACGAGAAAAATGCCAACAAGCGATCGCTGCTGCTGAAGCTGTCGCTGCCGCTCAGAAGGACGAACCAAAAAGCCTCGAAACCGAGGAGGACATCGCCACCGTGAGAAGCGTGAACAACGCGAACGAGAGCTTGCCACCTTAGCATTGACTGGCGCAGGTAGTTCACTCCCTAGTGAGGTCATTCCTAATGCTGACAACGCGAATGTGCGTGACATCGTTCCCTCAGAACCCTTCGGAGTTCCATCACGTTGAAGATGAAGATGACGATGACGGTGTTGACGACGACGAAGAGGGGTGGTTTGGTGTTTCTGATATGAACGTAGATTGTACGTAATATTCCTCCCACATTCCGATCATTGTCCTAATTGCACTGGTAGACGACCATGTCGATGGTGAATTGTCTGGTGAAGAAGCCGATCTCCATACATCTGTGGTAAGTGATGGTGATTCTACAATAACTTGCAGTTCTGACTTGTTTACAGAATGTCAAGCCCGAAAATACGTCAATCGATCTCAAGCACGAAGTCAAGCAAGAAATCTTAGAATATGACGATACTCATTTGAAGGAGGACGTTTTTGATACCAAAGATATTTTGATGGGAAAAATCAAGCAGGAAGTCGCCTACATCTGCTATGATTTATAGCTATGAATAGGCAGAAGAGCTTTCATGCTGATCCCCAAGCCAAACTCGCCCACTCTCGTACACACCCAGATAAAGGCCACTGCCCAATGCCGTCCATGCTGCTCTCAATGTCCCTCCCCTAAACAAACCTTTGACTCCACTTTCGCCTAGGATCTCTCGAGCAATTGTAAAGCCGCTCTTCTTTGACACTCCTGTCTGCTCTGAAAGTCTGTCAAGTGACTGACCTTCGTTCCTAGCTCTCTCAACCGCTGCTCTGGCCTTCGACTCCGAGTACTCGCCTGCAGCTGAAAGCATGATACGAGTTTTGACCACATCTACCGGAGTAGTAATAACTGCTGCAATGGACCCGGCACTTCCAGCACTGACGGCACTGATGAGAGCCGCCTCCCCCAGGCCGCCTGTAAACGTCCCATGCCTTTTTCGGTACTGTTTAATACTCTCCTTCATCTGCTCAAACATTGGAAACTGCATTGCAGTAAATGGGAGATTGCGAGCTGTAAGTGCTGTGTAGCCGCGGAACAGCTGTGACGGTCGTTGAAATTGCTTCAATGCCTGGAGCGTAACGGATGGCCGAAATGCCGTGGAGGCTTTTGAGGAGGATGCTTCAGCTGGTCGATGAATCATTTGAGCGTTTTGCTTCAAGACTTCAGCCGGAGTTATGATGAAGCACGATACAAGTTCTGCAGTTGCTGAAGCTGCACTGTGAATGAAGGGTTCCGGAACAATTGGCGATCCGGTGGTTGCGGTATTGGCTCTTGAAAGAACAGCCTTCACACTTTCATAGGTGGTGAAAAATGCTCCGGCTACTCAAATGTCAGATTCGCCCAGTGAGAAGAGATATCCTGTCTTACAAGAAGGTATGGTGATGAGGATCACACTCCCAACTCCTTGGTAAAGGCCCCTGAAAAGTAATTTTCGATTGACAGCATTTGTTGACGCATCGCAATAGACCTTCTTGTACTCTGGGCTCTGGAATCGAGTCTTCAGCGTATCAAGAGGATATACCAGCAAGTCAACAGTGAACGCTGCGAAGGCTCCAGCCTATATAAGTCAGTCAAATGAGTACCACTTGTAAATTTATTTTAGAAAAGCAAAGACTGATTTAGGTTTTCAGGAGAAAACCCCCCACATTGGTGTTGTTAAAGTAGAGATATTTATGGATCATAGATATTTCTTCGAGAAAAAAGGGTTGTGAACTACGTCTCAGGAACGCTGTGATGAAAGCCTGCCAAGTTCCCCGGCTCCACAGATATGTACGGTGGAGATTATGGAGGCATACTGAGATTCGGGGGAGGGAAGGAGTACTTAACTTACGAGGAGCACATCGGTATGAGTATTAGACATTTAGACATGCTGAGAAGAGAAATTCTGAAAACAGATAATTCTGGATCACTTTCCCGGATAACATCGTCATCGACGATAATAGCTAGTCTACCCGGTGAACCCTTGCAGGATCCCTGCCAATAGATACCTTCAGTTCTCAACCTTCACGAAAATCTACAAGCAGATTCACCAACACCGACTTCCAGTTCTCCACTTTAGAGGAGGAGCTGTACCTAGGTACCTACAAGCTGGCGAACATCTTCTGGAAAAAGCCCTCCACAGCAGAGGCGCCAATAGCTCACAAGGACATCATGACCAATCCTTCGCCCCCGCCATCTCTCACACCACAATTCTGCTTCAATACCGTGGCTTTAAGAGGTATTCATTCTCCAACATTTCCGCTGATTGCAACTCATCGCGTTTTTCAGATTTCCTACGCATATCACGGCACTCGATCGACGATAGTATTACGCAGAATCTAAACGCCCTCATTACCCCTTCCAGAAGAGGATTCGACCCCTCCTCTACCTCTTCTCGAATACCTCGCTCAACCTCGCGTCAAATCTCACCACAGTCTTGTCGGAATTTTAAAAATCAAGTCCTGTTCCCTTCATGGCAGGTTCGATCCGATGTGTTGAACTACTGTGCTTCAGTGGCAACGAGCCCAGATCCAGATGACCCAGAGTCAGTACTGCGGCAAGTGGAAAATGAACGAGATCGCGAGAGAGTAGTCGACGAGCGGTTAGATCCCTATTCGGGAAGATTTTTCCCTAGAGAGGCGCGGACAGAAAGACTGGCTGCGATCATAAGACAGGAGAGGGGCGTTGAGAACATCATAAGAGCTAGGAGCTGGGGTTTGGTGATGGAAAGATGTGGAGAGGATTGGAGAGATTGGGAAGAAGCTTTAAATGAGTGGCGGAAAGTAAGAGAAAAGAATTAATGGCATTGGGAGAAGAAGCTGAGACAGAGGCTCTCAATTCCTGGGATAGAGTCCGTTTACGGCGTAAGAGGATTTAGTACAAGGCATAATGTATTATTTGTAAGAATACGACTTCGAGACTCGACTATCCCTACGAAGAAATAGAAGAATTCAACTCTCAGGATATTGATGAAGGGAGCTCCTAATACCATTGGAATCGGCACACCCATTTGGCATCTGGAAGCGGTGAAGAGACTTCAACTATCACTCTGCCATATCTCCTCCCCCCACCTTCCCGAACAAGCTTTGTTGTACTCTATCCCGACTATTCTATACTACTAGCACCTCATTGGTGATATAATAGCGTTCCTTTATCACTTCTTTTATCTTCACTTCTAAGTAAAGTGGTCCGAACTATAGAATGTAGCACATCGTTTTAGTCCATAAGTCGAGACGAGTCTAATGATGTTATTTGTTCCACTTACAGGTGGTTCGAAAAATCATTTTTTCCACATCTGTTATGCCTACCGTGGACATGTAGAGAAACCGTGGAAAAACTATAAAGCGATGATATTGGCTCAGTCTCAGAAACTAACCATATGCGTGGCATGTTAGCAATATGACAGAGCGATCGAGCGACGAGAGATTCTGCTAAACATTATTATAGTTTTGAATGGGTATGGAGCAGTAGCGGGGCACGAGGCAGTACAGTCAAGTGAGTCATTAAGCTACCGACTTGAAGGATGTTCAAAAAGCGTGCATGAATTTGTAGACTTCATCCATCATCTCCATCTATATCAAGTACAATCTCCATTAGCTTCGGATCTCGAGCCCAGTCAATACCACTTCCCACAATCGTAGCACTGGCAGTGCCTTTCATAATTCTCCACTTCTGACGGCTAAGTTTCATCTCTTCTTCCAATTCGTCCAGCTGCTGTCTCGCTTTGGGGTCATTAATATCTTCCTTCCTCTGAGTGTTTGCCTCCTTGGCCAACTCAACCATGGTAGTTGCCAGCTCCGTATTCTTACGTACTGTCACCACATTCTCACTTTCGACTTTGATTAGTTCATGCCGAGTTGACAGAACCTTGGACGAAAGTTCGTTCAATGCGACTGATAAATCGTCCCGGTTCTGTATGAGAGGACGAAGATCTCTGGCGAGTTGATCAATATCACTGACTCTTCATTTCAGGTTTTCCACTTACTGTTCGATAATCGACGCCTTCTCACCTGAGTGGATAGCTTTCAAAATCGGAGTGGCGATCAAAGTGCTTTCGATGATATTACTTCGTACTTGATATTTTGCTTTTGCGCTCAGAAGGTCTTGCTGTGCATTTTGGATATCCTCATCTGTGACATGGGCCGGTTCATCTAAAGTCTGTCAAAATTGGAACTTTGAAATCGTATCCGGTCACATACCTTGTGATAAGATTCCTCGTGCTTTCAACAGAGCGATGTCAAGCTGAAGCTGCTCTAGACTGTCGTAAAGCTCAAGTATACGCTTCTCGTCTTCGGTCAGGAGCGGGGCCTGCTGGGCTTCTGAGTTTGTCACTTCAACACCCTCCATCGCGTCAACTTGAGCGTGGCCCACGGCTATTCACCTTTCCGGAATGTTTAGAGATCAAAATATCTCAAAGATAGCTTGATATCCGGGACGCGTTGAGCTTGAAGAGCACGCGTTTGACAGCCTCAGGACCACAAGATTTAGCGCGATGTGCCGATAGAGAAAGCGGCACTAAATCTGGGTGAGAGTAGCTTTAGTACCAAAGTTATTTTGACTTTTGAACTTCTCGAATTTGGTGAGTTTGGAAACTACTCTCTACATCACAGTCTCTTTGTGCATCACTTTAGAAACTCCACTTAAGAATCTCCTGATTCCAGGACATTTCGATCAGGAACTTACTTAGATATCTTAGTGCCGCTTGCGCAGCACGCTTGTGGCTGAATGACAGGGGTGTGGAACTAGCGGAAGGTTGACTTGGAGCCTTATGACCGTCCATCGGCATGGCTAGGAGAGCAATCATAAACCTCTTTTGAGATTACGATCACCTCTGCAGCTTTCATGCATTTTCAGAAGGGGATCGTGAAGGGATGGCTCTTCAAGTTTATCTGGCCCATACCGGCCAGCGCCTTCAAACAGACCCAGAGTCCTTTGCTTCGTATGTTACTTCCGGCGGACTATCATAGAATATATTTGTTAATATCCACGCAGCCTAGATGCCTTCAAGAACTGGGTTGCAAAGCATAGCAGAGTCGCAGCGCAAGACCATATCTCCTTAACAGGCCAGGGAAAGCCCCTCCGTTTTCAGGCACTGGCGACAGAGGTAAGTGTACTCCTCAGATTTCGAGAGCTTTCACTGATGCCAAGTAGAAGGAAGTATTCGTATACGATCGCCGAATAATACAATCTGACTCTGTTGCCTCCGCGAAGTTACTGGTCTCCGATATTCCAATACCTGCGAAGTACAACATTTCGAAACCGCCGGATACTATCGCCGATCAAAATGATTTACAAGCTTGGAGAGACCTCTTCATGGCACGCAGATCATGGGCCTTGAATGTGGTAGATGATTGCACGGCCATGTCAGATGAAGCACAGCGGAGGTACACTGAAGTAGACATCATTACAAATGGGCTGAATGCTGCGGTCATGAACCTGGAGAAGCATGTCAAGGCGTTAGATCAGAAAAACGCAGACATTGAAGGATGGGCAAGGGAGGTCCAGAAAGAGCAAGAACTGGCAGGATCAGACTGGGAGGCATCTATGGCCCGGTTACGATCGCTCCCCGCGACAAACGACATGATCACGTTTATAACCGGCCGAAGAAGCCCACGGAAGCCTACTCTAGAGAATCTGGTGGTCTCGGAGGACATCAAGAAAGCTGGGAAGCTGGTTCGCGACGTCTCGACTGGATTGAGTCAAAGTAGTGCTGAGCTTGGAGTTATGGTCGATCAAATCCTCAAGCTGACTGACAACTTGTTCGACAAGGTTGAAAAAGGCCCTGCCAGATCAGCTATTGGACGAGCATCAGAGCCTGTGCAGCTGATGCAAGACATCGAGGCCATTGCTAAAAAGGTCAGTAATGATTATGAGAATGTCTTAGGCTACTCTAATACCGCCAAAAACATTTCGCAAGCCTCAAAGTCTGCACTTCTCCACACAAGGAACCTGTTACCGAATCTCTCAAAACGAAGTCTGGAAATGAATGGCATCTTACAAGCTGCTACAGAAGCTCGCAATACTATCGCGGCAGGTGGGCTGGATGCTATGCATGACATTGCTTCCTTGACGGCGATGGTTGCTGAGGCGAATGACCGATTCTCCAAAATGGACCTCAAAGATGATGCATTGAATGCCTTCCAACTATTATCTCAAGTTAACGCCTTGCCGATAACGTATGCTTCATTTCTCGCTGAGGCTATTCGGCGGAGGGAATGGAATGAGAAAGTCAAGTCGGACTCATCGACTCTTGCAAATGAGATGGCTAGTTTTCAGGAGGAGGAAGCCAAGAGGCGGCGAAAGTGGCAGAAAAACGTCGGAGTAGCTCTATGGGGTGACAAGACAGAGCATCAGGTCATTGGCTTAGAGGTCAACCTACTCGGGGAGGACGACGAATGGCCACAAGCTACAAGGCAAGATCTTGAAGATCTTTTAGACATTCTCCAAGCTCAAGATGCAAAGTCTGGACTTGCAGCAGAGATCTCGAAGATCGTCTCTGACCTCAATAACCCCACGAAGCAGCAAAGCAAGAGGGCGAAAGCATTCAAAGCTGGGAGTATACATGAAGCTGCTCTTGGCCGAAGTGCTCTACTCGTCAGAGGGGATGATGAGTTGATTCGTGTTCTGCAAGACGACAAATCTAAACTTCAGGGCCAGCTGAAGACTGCCCAAAGCCGCGTGCGAAGGCTTGAAGATCTACTTCACCGCCAATCGGCAGTTAGTAGAACTTCAACCGGAAACGTTTTCCAGATCCCAGGGAACTCAGGCCCTGACTTGAGCTCTGCAAATCCGTTGACTTCTCCACGACTTAACGAAGATCATTCGCGTCGGTCTTCTGTCTCATCTCGTCGGTTTTCCGCCAATCAAGGAGCTGAAGAGAAAGCTGTTCAGCAAAAGCTACTCTCTTTGGAAGCCGAACTCGTTGCCGAGCGTGAACGTGCTGCAGGTTTAGAGAAGGATATCTCTTCACGGAATAACGCAGCGAATGACATGAAGACCCAAGTCGAAGAGGCCAATTCCACGAAGAAAGATCTTATGGAGAACTTCGATGCTCAACAACGCGAATTCATCGAGGAGCGTAAGTCCCTGGAGGGCGAGATCAAGCGTCTGAAGGCCAAACTCGAGGAGTTGGAAGACGAAATGGACCGCTATCTGGGTTCCCGTGAGAATGAGAAGGCCACTGTTGACGAGCGTGTGCGTTCACTTCAAGATGAACTTGAGACGCTGCGAACGGAAACGACAGCTGAGGCCCAAAAAGCACAAGGTCAAGTCGACTTTCTCAGAAACGATGCGAAACTGCAAAGAGAGGCCAATGACACTCTGGAAAAGCAGATGCAGAGACTTAGGGAGGAGAACAGAGATCTTTTGTCCCGTGCAGAGAAGGCCGAGAGAATAATGGACGAGCAGGCGAAGACCCTACTGGATGTTCATGCTCGCCTTTCACCTACTGCAGCGATTCCTGATGAGCTCACCACTCTTGCGGATGCTTTGGTCACTATGTCAGGAGATCTTATTGATGAACTTGACGCTGTTAAGAGCGATGCTACCATTGCCAGAGCTGATCGCGATGCTATGCAAAGCACTATAACTGAACTCAAGTCGGAGATTGAGCAAGCCAAAGAAAAGTTATCAGCAGAAGAGATGGAGTCATTCCAGCTTCGCGAGACATTAGGTGAAGAGCGGGCAAAATACACCGCATTAGAGGCAGAATTGACCGACGAGCGCCTCCAGCTGAGCACTCTAAGAACCAAGATCTCCGATGGCGAAACTGGCTCCGAAGCGCTTCGCAATCGACTTGAGGAAGAAGAACGAAAGGTTACGAGCTTGTCAGAAGACCTTGCCGCTCGGCAGTCTCGAATTGGGAGTCTTGAGGAGGAATTAAGAACAGTTCAAGACAAACACCAATCCGCGCAGGGCAAGTATGAAAAGCTTACATCACGATTTGAAGCTCGAACCTCGAGAACCAAAGACCTCACTCAGCGAGTCTATGCTCAAAATGATCGCTTGTGCAGGCTGCTTGAGCGTCTAAGCTTTTCAGTAACACGAGAGGGAAGCTCCATGATCATTCAGAGGATACCGAAGGCTGAACGGTCTAATCCCAATGATTCGTCGGATCCCGGCTCTAATATGAGACGCAGCATGTCAGGAGCCATGGCCAGAAAAGCTATGGTTGACAGTGGAGATCTTGACTTGTTGTACTGGATGCACAACGATGATTCTGAGACCGAGTCTGAGAAGTATGATGCATATCTAAATGCAATTGGTAGCTTTGACATCGAGGCATTCTGCGAGGCAGTTACGAAGCGAATCAAAGACATGGAGTACACAGCGAAGAAGTACTCCAAGGACGCGCGTGCCTACAGAGAAAAGTCTCACATGGCTCAGAAGGAAGCTCATGAGAAGATTGCATTCAAGAACTTCAAAGAAGGCGATCTTGCACTCTTCTTGCCAACCCGAAACCAGACTACGGGAGCATGGGCGGCTTTCAATGTTGGAGCTCCCCATTATTTCCTCCGAGAACAAGACTCCCATAAGTTACGATCTCGCGACTGGTTACTTGCTCGCATTCACAAAATTGAGGACCGGGTTGTGGATCTATCGAAGTCGATGTCTGGGCCACATCTCACTCCAGCCGATGGCAGATCTTTAGGTGAGGTCAGCAATGGTGGCGAGTCTATTGAGGACGATAACCCCTTTGACCTATCTGATGGCCTTCGATGGTACCTCATTGATGCTTCGGAGGATAAGCCTGGAGCGCCCTTCACTCCCGGGCCTGGCAAAAGCACTGCTGCTAGTGTGAACATTGACGCCGCGGGAAGTATTCGCAGGACAAAGAAGTCATCGAGCAGTGGAGTGGAAGGCATCAACAAGACCTTGAGTAAGAGTCTAGACAGCCGACGCAGCAGTAATAACTCGAAGAAGTCATTGCCTGCAACAACCACACTGCTGAAGACAGGATCGACGGCTACGGACACGGCATCACTTAAGGGGGTTGCTACGACGTTTGCTGCCGGTGCCGAGAGCTCTGAGGCACAAATGATCAGACCGAATCAGGATGGGAACGGGAATGGAGGAAAGGTGTTGAACCCGGAGGTGCGAACCATTAACGACCTGATAGGCCCTTGAACCCCACTGATGGTTCCGTGTAGAACAATCCGAAAACCAGCACAACTCCTTTAGGCACAAGTCCTAGTAAGCGATCGATGATCTGGGACTCATTGTGGTCGTTAGATGTGAGTTTGGAAAGCGGGAAGAACAAGAATGGAAAAAGAAGAGGATCATGATGGCATGTAGACTATGGGCATTCGCGTTGGCGCAGGCTTGGGCTTGGTAGGGAGTACAGGGCGAGGTTAGGATTCATTCCAAGGCATTTTGAATTCTTGTTCTCTGTTCTCGTGTACAGCAGATAGCATTGCGAATGATACCACTTTGCTTATCGTATTTGTGTATATAACATATATCATTTCGAAAGTCTCACAGGTTGTCATTGGTTGATGTGACTTGCACAAATTTTATGCACGCTGATGTGCGTGTCCGGGATAGGAGCATCTGCACGGATGGGAGCTCCCGCAACTGGGATAGTGAGCTCTGATGCGGATAAGGGTGCAATATCGTGAAGGTGGTGCGGGTTCACTCCCAAGCAGCAGGTAGTCCACCAAGATCCATAGGAATTCTACAGCAACGTGGCTCGAGTGAGGCAAGACAATGTCTGCGGCCATCTCTAACCATTGGTAGCCATCGTGAGCTGTTTATATCCCATATTCCTAAAGCCCCCCGGACGTTCCTGCTTTGCTTTCCTATATTTCTAACATACATCTGCGCATGAAGTCTGCGTGTTTGTTCTCCTGGTACCCGTGTGTTTTGGAACATATTCATCCAAGAACTTACGAGACCTTCTGCGCCATGTCTGTTCTCTCAGTGTCTATGTCTACGGACCATACCTTTTACAAGTCTCCAACATCTTACATTTATCTCCTTACCAACCTCGGCGTCCAAGGTGATATTCAGTGAGACAACGCTCTTTTCGGTTTCATCTCATTCCCTCTGAACTACACTTTGCCACAGCTACAGCGTTCAAAGCCATTCTGGTTGAAGATGCCTCTAATGTAAGGGAACTTGATAAAAGACCATGCTGATTCCACAAAATGATAGCTGCGCAACTAAGCCATCTTCAAATCCCCGCCAAGTCCACATAATTGATTCCTCCCTCTTCGCCTCCCTTGCGAAGCCTTCCTCGCACCATCCTTCATTCCAGCTCTCTCCTGGATCCCTTGGGGAGAACATAACCACTGAAGGTCTCGACCTCATATCTCTCTCGGAGGGAACAAAACTCCATTTTGGGGATCACGATGGTCATGCGATCGTGCAATTGACGGGGCTGAGAGAGCCCAAGAAAAGAATGAATGAGTGGCCGAAAGGGCTGCTGGAACGCTGTGCGCTGAAGGATAAGAAGGGGAAGGTAGTGGGCAGGAAGATAGGCGTGATGGCTGTTGTTGAGACGGATGGATACGTGCAGCCTGGTTATAAGATCTGGGTGGAGAAACCGAAGAATTTCAAGGCTTTGGGAAATGTGTAGCAGGATGGGAACTATTGGGTCGCTGGGTCGTGTTGTGTTGTATCAAGTCACGATGCAAAGAGTGGGCACGACCGGCAGACGAGAGGGGAGCACTGCAGCCGAGTTGCTTTACTTTTAGGGATGGTTTGTCTTTGGAGCAGGTTTGTTTGAGTTCGGAAAGCATTCAGCTGTTGTAAATATTCTATGCAGTGAGAATTGAATTGTAGTGCCCATCCCCAGTGCACTGAGAATCGAGAACTGTGAGATGAGAAAGGTTGAACTATGACCGCGGGAAGATTGAATTCGAGAGAGGGAGGGGCCGCCGGGGGGGTTGGGGGAACTTATACTGACACTAAATCCTAATTCGGCGTCCATTCCTCCCCTTTCGTAAGCGAGACCGCTTCCTTCCTGCAGCGACTTCCTTGACAGTACATCCTTCGGTGAATCATTTCTTCATATTCGGTCTCGGAGTAAGTCATAATACTTTTGTTGCTGCTTCCGAACATGGTGCTTTGTGTACTCAATGCGGAATTTTGGAGGCTTCTTTGTTCGATTCATTGAAAGACCAACCCAACACCTTGGGCGGAATGTCTACCTTGCGATCAAATCTTAGAAAATGAAATGAAAAATACTGTTAACTTATGGCTCCATTTTAACAGTGTGGCCAATTCAAAATTTTTGTTCAATTTAGATCAATCTCGTATGAGGTACTTTTCAACCTCAACTCCTCTCCTGATTGTCCCGCAGAGCCGCCCTTCCCAGTCGTGGAAGCTTCTCAATCGAAACATTCTACCGCACCTAAGAAAATGGACTCAATTGTGGGCACACGCTGGAGGAGAGCTGGCGATGATATCGCAAGTGGAATCGATAGTGGAATCCCCGGTGATATCTTCAACAGGCGTGTCAGGCAACGCCGCGGTTCGAGAACATTAACTACACTTGCAACGGCATTTGTAGGTATTGGGATTGGAGCAAGTACACCTCTGCCCCCCAGGTTACGCTGAATTCCTGTCCCCAATCCTCCATTGTGCCCACCCATGTTAGCAGATGAATTCCATGCTCTCCACAAACAGGACCGTAAAGAATACGGTCAAGCTACATAGCTCCAGCGTACCAGTTCGTGGGATGGGTTCCCTGGGGTCTGGCAAGCTATCAAGGTGCTCGGCTAGGGAACTTATGGAGTCGCAGCTCTTTTTCAGTACATTGGAATGCCCAGGCAGATAACATGCCCGAATAGATTGTAGTTAAGCAATCCGGACCGCGAGGAACTAGGGAAAGTGGGCTCAATTCACATTGTGAAGCTCTAAAAATCATGGTATGAAGTTCCTGGGAGAGGTATTGAAATAAATTGAGACCCGTCTCCATTTGTTGATGGCCCAATGGATCCGAATATTATCGAGAAGAGGTGAATGTGTCCCGGATTTATCTAGGATTTTGCGACGAAGATTTGTAGCATCTCGTAAAGAAAAGGTGCAAGTAAGCACACATCACTCGGGAGGAAAGCTCATGGACAGTTACTCTTAACTGATTCATCTATAGGGATACTTGGCCACCAGAAGAGGTTGTCCGGAGAGCTTGGAAATGCCTCACAGAGGCTATGAGTAAGACCACCACCAAATGATATTGTGATTCTTGCCGTCCTGAGACCAACATATCGTTTTGAAGCTACCCCATAAACTGAACCCACTTAGTGGTACTCGAGTACGGACATGAAGATTCCAAGGCAATAGTAAGTTTAACCTTGCTTAGCTGAATAGGACTAATGATGAAAATAATAGTCTTCGTAGGGAGGAAAGATTCTAATCACAAAGATTCAGGTATTTTAAGGTATGAGCGCCTTACAAGCTTAGCTCTTTTCGTTCTTAAAGTACTGATAACATAACTAGCTTGGTGATTTTGGCTTGTCAAGATGCGTCCCAAATCCGATCACTCAAGCCTTCACAAATTATGGAGGCAGCTGTGGGGGCTCTGCTATGCAGTGCCAGTGAGTAAATTTCGCTGAAGGATATGATACCGGTATGCTTAAAAAAAATTCAAGGAACAATTTGAAACAGCCCATCCAAATCGAAGGATGGGAACCCCAACAAATATATGGGCTATAACAGCTACTATTTATTTCCTGACCATGAAACAAGCCCTTCTTCCTGGGCTTATAGCAGTGACTTTCGAAGAGTCACTCAACTCGTTTAAAACATATCGGACGTTCGGAAGCCAGCTTCTGACCATTCCCAAGAATTTCTACTCGAACGCTCTCAAAGGCCTTCTGTTCTCGTGCCTGCAATACGGCCCAGACCTAAGACCGGCTCCCAAACAGCTGCTTACAGACACCTCAATAGCAATCAGTATTCATGATGATCCAAACAATCGAGGATCGCTGGATTTCCTTCTAGATATGGGGCTGACTGGTCCAAACGGACCCGTTCAAACGATTCAAGGAGGGATAAATGGCTCTCGCAATTTCAGAAGCCCGAATGTAGGAACACTAAACTCCAGGGGATCAACATTCTGTCCGTCAACTTCATAGGTGGCCTCCACTGCCACAAAACCCTGCTTCCCAAGGTCGTCTGTCTGCGTTCCTGCAGGGAACTTTCAGAATGAGCAGGCTCACGGAACTGCTTGGGCTGCTGTGAAGTCCTCTGATATGACGCATGTTTCTTAAAAGGTGCAGGAGATAGGACCCTTGTCCACCGGTATAATGGCAACCATGCCTTGGACTTGGAAACTGCATCGAGTCGACAGGAAATAGAATGTCACTCAGTGCCTTGAAGCTCGACCGCCATCCTGCCACAAGAGGAAACAATTCTTCGCTACAAGGAGGCTCGAACACGATTAGCCCGTCATAACTGCATCACTCTCTGGACATTCATTGACATCTGTTCTTGTAATGATTCTGCTTAAGCAGCATGCATTTCTTAAGAATCGAAGCAGTTATTTTTGTCTAAAGCAAAAGACCGACTTCTACTTGACCGTGGTTGAAGAGCCAAGTAACGCCATTCGCTGTAACCCAACCCATTGTTGAAACTTTTCACCAAAAAACTCTCATTGTAAATGCCGTTGAAGGACAAATGCTTTTCCCGTATCATGCCATCATTACTCATTGTTGAAAGTATCGCCATCGCCATTACAAAGGAAAAAAGAATCCGGGGACCAGAATGAGAAGAAATCTAGTAACGGTACCTGCGAGTTATTAGCAAGGGGCACGGTCTTTTCCATAACGTGCGTCATGATATTCATGATTCCAAGAACATCTAAGTATCATAAAACTTTTACAACTTGAATATCCGATCAACATATCTTACCATGCGTTTGATGTCTGTGACTCGGATATTCAAGTTGCCAAAAGTATTTTGATAGCTAGAGCTTTCACGGGACTTAAGATGTTTGAGAGTACGACCACTGAAGCTGATAGGTCTGATGGGGTTTGAATGAAGGGGGATTGGCTTACATGTCGGTCTTGTAAGGACCCTCGGCCTCGAGACCAAGGTACTCAGCCTGGACTGAAGTCAACTTGGACAGCTCAGCGTTGACGTGAGCCAAGTGGAGCTTAGCAACGGTCTCGTCCAAGATCTTGGGCAGTACGTAGACGCCAATCTCGAGCTTCTGGGTCTTGCCGAACTCAATGTATTTCTTGCCAAAAGCCTCATCCTCGCACTTGTACAACATGATTTGTGCAAGAACTTGGTTAGTGAAGGAGCAGGACATAACGAAGGACGAGTGACCAGTGGCACATCCCAAGTTAACGAGACGACCTTCAGCAAGAAGGATGATATGACGGCCATTAGGCATGAGGAAGCGGTCGACTTGGGGCTTGATGTTTTGCACGCTTTTAGCGTTTTTCTTCAACCACGCAACGTCGATCTCAATATCAAAGTGACCAATGTCTATGCTTGTCAGCCTTACCCCTGCACATAACTGAGGAGTAACTTACTGCAGACGATAGCATCGTTTGGCATCTTTTCAAAGTGCTCGCCGACCAAGATGTCACGGCATCCAGTGGTGGTAACGAAGATCTGGCCAATACTGCAAGCCTTCTCCATGGTGGTGACTTGATAGCCTGAGACAGCAGCCTGGAGAGCGTTGATGGGATCGACCTCAGTAACGATGACACGAGCTCCCATGCCGTGGAGAGCCATAGCACAACCTTTTCCGACATCACCGTACCCAGCAACAACGGCAATCTTACCAGCAATCATGACATCGGTGGCACGCTTGATACCATCGATCAAAGACTCACGGCAACCGTACAAGTTGTCGAACTTTGACTTGGTAACGGAGTCGTTAACATTGACCGCTGGGACCATGAGACCCTTGCCCTTCAACATTCTGTATAAGTGGTGAACGCCAGTGGTGGTCTCCTCAGATACACCGTAGCATCCCTTCAACATCTCAGGATATTTCTTGTGAACGAGAGCGGTGAGATCTCCACCGTCATCGAGGATCAAGTTCAGGCTCTTGCCGTCCTTGAATGCGACAAGTTGTTGCTCCAAGCACCACTCGTACTCCTCCTCGGTCTCTCCCTTCCAGGCGAAGACAGGCACACCTAGAGCGAGGGTCAGTTGACATTTTGATAGCAAATATGAAGAATTGACTTACCCGCGGCGGCAATTGCAGCGGCGGCGTGGTCTTGAGTAGAAAAGATGTTGCAAGACGACCAAGTGACCTCAGCGCCGAGGAACGTGAGGGTCTCGATAAGGACAGCAGTTTGAATGGTCATGTGGAGACATCCTGCAATGCGGGCACCCTTAAGAGGTTGATCGGCGGCATATTTTGCCCGGGTAGCCATCAGACCTGGCATCTCATTCTCGGCGAGCTCGATTTCCTTGCGGCCGAAGGCAGCGAGACTCAAGTCTGCGACCTTGAGAAGTATGGTGTCAGTATATCTACCGTCTCGAAGTATTTGGGAAAACTCATACGGACCTTGAACTTTGATGCAGGAGCAGCCATGATGATCGGTGTGGACTTTTCGTTGCGGTGTGGGGTACTGAAGAAGGTGTGTAAGGTAAAGGGAGGCTGCACGCAGAGAATTTGTTAGCTGCTGGGTGGCAGACAGAACGTTTGACTTGGAGATCAGTTTGAGAAACTCACTCTGGTCGTCAAAAGTGGCGTGAATGATTTTGAAGAAGTTGAGAAGAGAAGCTGTTGTTTCGTGGCGGGGAGTTTCCACAGGCACTAAGGGACTAGTTCGACATTTCGGTAAAATTGCGGGTTCAAGCGTGGGGCAAGGGGAGAAAACAACTTGTCTGAGCGTGGGTTTGACTCCTTTGTTTTATCTCTATGCGAGGAGCATCTAGGAGGAGAGGCCCTGCTACTTCGAGAGTGGCCAAGAGAATTTACAATCACAATTGTGTTCCCATCGATAGGACCTTTGGGCTAGGTTTGGGGAATCAGTGTGTTCAAAACCTATCGATTGTAGGTATTTAATGACACAGAATTGCATATAGCAACCTGGATACTCAAGAGTATCTCTCATTTTCGATCGTATGACCCGCTATCAACATGTCCTGTAAACGCCAGCCAATGCAGCCCCCAACCGTGTATTCATGACGGAGTCTGCTCAAAGGAGGACAGCTCCACCGATAACAAAATATCACTGCAAAGATTCGGGTAACAGATTGCTCTTAACAGCAAACATCTTACCGGTGATGCTTGCAGTGAAGCCATCGACCTGTCTCGAGTATTGTTCTACCTGTCTCGCGTTCAACATTCCCTCCAATCTGCTTGGTTCCGTAGGAAGCTTGAACAGTCTCTCCCACTCGTCCTCAGGAAGTGGCGCTAGCTTCTGCGTAGCTCTAGTGGCATTCTCGGCAGCACGTTTGGCTTTCCACGCAGTAACTTTGGTCTGCTCTCTGGCGAGTTGTCTCTGGAAATATTGGAAGTTGTTGAGCTCGGTGTAGTGAGTCTCAATGCTGTCTAAAAGCTGATCGCAGGTACGCTCAAGATAGGGATCGATAGAGAGATCTAGTGAGTCAAGGTTGGGGTAGAGAGGAATTTGTGGTTGGGTCGCAGTGAGTTCCGAAAGGCTTGCAGGAAGGTCGAGCTCTTGCTTTGGGAGTTCCGCCGGCATTTGGTGCAGGAATGAAGTGAGCAGGTGAGAGTTGTGGACGATGATCGGTAATTCAACCAGAATGTCCTTGTATGTGAGCTTCGACTTTTGCATACTGTTTGAGGTCAGTAAAACTTTCGACACCCATCATTTTACTTGCATACTTCTCCGTGGTGAATTTGCTCTCCTTGAACGCAGCCATAAAGTTCGTTGATAATCTGAAGGCGCGCAGACTCAAAGCGCCCTGAGAACTTCGGCTGACATCGTGTACCAAGGCGACGGTCCTCTCGTTGACTTCCTTCTGATAGTAGAATTGGTTCTCGACCAGGCTGGTATTGATGAAGTTGCCCATATTCGCACTGGTATACCATCCAACGTTGTTTGCATCCACGTTGACCTCCCGCAGGTACTTGATCATCTCGTTCTGATACGCGACGTTTGACTTCGACCGAGGAGCAGCAGAGGCAATGTTGGAAGCTGCCATATGATCATTTGGATGAGAGTCCGATGCTGCAACGTCTGCAGTGGGGAAAGGGAAGCAGTTGGTGATTTGTAGAGTGCCGTTAACGTCCATGCCAACGATAGATCCAGTAGCTGTGGTTGGGAAGGTCGCAGAGCATACTTTGACAATCTTCATGACAACCTGTATACCAAATCAGTCTCTAAGGCACTTCAGTTGGATGCGCGATTCCTACCAGTGCCTCCACCTGAACTGAGTTCAAGGGAATTTCTTTTGGTGTAGAGTCCGCCATGATGGATATCACGTTGATCTCACGATTTGATTTGAATAGTGTTCTGGCGTTCGACAGGCGTGAAGTAAACCTGAGCGCGGGTTTTCCAAATTATCGTGAATTTCGTTTTCGCAGTGTGCGCCAAATATATGTGCCCCGCTATTGGTCGCGGTACAGGAAAAGCGGCACCAAGTACTCAGCGGCTCTTTCGCGATGCATAAAGTTGAGCATCTCAACTTTTTGGATACCTCAGGTTCAAGGATATCTCAAGTTCGTGGACATCTCAAGTCGATGGATACCTTAAGTTTATGAAAATCTCAAGTTCACGGGAGGTTTTCGTGATGATTTAGCGCTTCACCTATCATCATGAAAGACTGCATCGAGTAAAGATACCTCAAAATGCAAAGGCATTTCGAACCTAATCACTTCTGGCTTCCTAGCTCTAAATACTGCTCACTAGACTTCATTCTGTGTTCGCTACCTCGATCACCTTTACTTTTGTGCGTCTCATTCTTCAAAAGCAATTTAGTTTAGAATGCTATCTTCTATTGAGTGCCGCTTTTTGTGACCCTTGCCAGCCATGCCGATTGAATATAAATGGCACACAACGACCATATATCTAGGCTATATAAAATCATGAGCTCAAAGAATTCGACGATCGAGAAGAGTGAGTGAGCACTGAGGTAGTGTCAGTGTATGGGGTTTTCCATACTCTCAGGTCATGCCCAGCGGGGTAGGTCCAGTCGACAGGAGTCTAAGAATTTCAAGTACAAGGGAAACTAGACAGTAGATAAAAGGCCAAACTTCGAGATACTAAGCCACTTTGCTCCCGTCAGATCAAACACAAGTATCTTTGCGCCGGTACGTTCGAGTGCTTGAGTGAAGAAATTCACCTTCGCGTAGGAAGTTCCAGTGAAGCAATGAGGTTTCGATGCAAAGGTGAGAAACATACCAAGCTGCTAATCGAGTTCAGCCGCCAAGTTGTTGTGCAAAAGAAGCTTGGTGGAGAGGTTGGGTACAAACACACTGCTCACAAGACCAAACTTGAAATTTACATGAGATCCACAAGCTACCATGAGATCAATAACATCTTCTGTGACAGATAGCTTGGAATTGAAGACAAGTGTAGCAGCTGGAATAGACCTAGGCGAATGCGTATTTCTGAACAGTAAGAAAGTATGAAGTCCAAGCGTACAATAGACATCGTCTCCAGGCCGAGCGTACTCAACTGCCTTCAACCTTGTTCATGGCCATTTTGAAGTTGAGTTGCGAAGAACAAGTAATTAACTCACGATATAGGCATCTGCAGGACGTCAGAAAAGCTGGGCAAAAGTTGGAAGTCTGAGAGTTCAATTGTGCTGTCGCAAAGAAATGATCTGATAGGAGGTGCTGATGGTGCTGGCCAACAAAGCCAAGACTTGAGAACACCTGAGTATGCCTTTTCAAATGCTAAAGCATCAAGAGCTCGTCCCGATAATAGCAAATAGATACATGCTTCTCCCCAACCCAAAGAGAAGTATGAAGACTCGCTCAGCTCCAGGTCAGCAGATATCGAAAAGTAACTTTGTCGAGCTCTGCATGGTGAATCGATGATAGGCTGTGTGTTTCACATATCCCCGACCTACCCCTTGATTTCTCGGGCCGCTTGACCTTATCCGCATTAGACTCGGTCGCTTATCTCATCGTGCATAGTCACGTGAATATAAAAGTCAAGCCTCAACAGCAAAACAACTGTTCAGCTGCTCTTCAATCGCCATTGTTTCCAGCATTCAATTTGCCGTACATTTTAATGGCTTGTTGTGTTTCCTGATGATGTTTACTCTCTTGTTCGCGTGACACCAAACGGTAAATGCAGTGTGCGACTTGCCGGGGCGGGGAACTGGAATGCTGCGCGGTGACTGCTGCCACACCATCATACCTGGCTGCTTGAGCTGAAATCAAGAAAGCAGCCGCACACAAAAGAACGTGTAAACAAGTGAGACTTGAGGACAGAGTAAGTGGTGACTGGTTTTTGCAATTATCTTACAATGATATTGTGCATTGGAAATAAAGTGCTTGATAACGGGAATGAGCTGTTCAGGGGATGAGCACGCCTCCTTACTGGAAGCGTGTACGGAAGTGGATGGGTGGCACTATTTTCGTAAGATGCAGCAAGAGCGGCCAACCTGGAGGTTTGTTATGGCTTTAAGCAGATTCTTTGACCGTCAATTGGCTTAGAGCAAGGTAGTAAGGAGGAAGGCGCGGCGGTGGTCCTGGGGGGCAGGCTGGTGGTCGGTCGATGGTCCTAGCGCCTTCCTGTAAGCGAAAATTACCAACAGCTGGCCGGCGCCCATCTTGAGTGAGAGCTCCTCTCAGTACTGTGCCCTCACCTCAAAACACAGCAACGATTTTGCTGTGAGAGTCTCTTCATACTGCAAAACCGACAGCGTACGTACCAGATCCCCTCTCCTCACATTTCGCTTCGCCTCTGGCAACCTCGGCGCCTCCTATTGGATCGTCTATTCCACAACACGTCCAATTGCGCCCATTCTTTTGCCTTTCCTGATGACTTGGCCCTCGTCGTCGCGTCATCTCGTCGCGATCAGTTGTTGTTGATCTCTTGCTTGGAGCACGACCAGCTAACAATTCTTATCGCGCTCCAGGTCCACCATCAGTCTTCAAATTCCACAGCAATCAAAAATTTATCTGAAAGTAAGTCAATCCAGTTTGATTTCGCGTTCCAAGAGTTGGCAATCATCGCGATCGCTCGACTTTTGCGCCCGCATCGCGGTCACTTTTCGTCCTCACTTTACCTCGTCGCCGGGCCGAGCCAACATACCAAAACGCGTCACAACCACCACCATCTACGACGTTGCGCATTCCTTACCATTTGATTCCGGTCGCGGACCTAGCGCGACCCTTTCGCACAGTTCACTGACAATCAATTGAGTCAATCAGACTGCAATCATGCCTAAGGAGAAGACCACTAAGCGTGCTGCCAAGAAAGGCACAGAGAAGAAGAAGAAGGGTATGCCTCCAGTACTCCAAGAATGAGATCGCGTTCATGCTGACTTTGTTTTGAAGATCCCAACGCCCCCAAGCGCGGTCTCTCAGCCTACATGTTCTTTGCCAATGAGCAGAGAGAGAACGTTCGTGATGAGAACCCCGGCATCTCCTTCGGTATGTCCTATTTCTTCTTGCCTCAGCAGACGGCCTTGAGTAATGCTGACGCGCTCAATCACAGGCCAGGTCGGCAAGGTCCTCGGTGAGCGTTGGAAGGCTCTGAACGACAAGCAGCGTGCTCCTTATGAGGCCAAGGCTGCTCAAGACAAGAAGAGATACGAGGACGAGAAGGCCAGCTACAATGTGAGTGCACCAATGCTATGGACCTTCACGTACACTCAATGCTAATGAGAATGTCTTGTAGGCTGCCGATGACGAGGAGGAGGAAGATTAGATGCTGCCACTACTCGTATCTTGAGTTCGCATCCTCGATACACCAAATCCCTAGAAAGGCACTTCAGTTCTAGGCTCCACGAGGTCAACTTTTCACGATAGTCTGGCAATTCTTTTTTCACTTTCCTTGGGACGGGTGTCTGCTCTCGGATATGGGCAACTGACAGGGGCTTTCCTTTTTTGCGATGAAGTTGCATGACTTTATGGAGGCATCTTTGATCACAGGGCAGTGGTCAGGTATCATCGAGGCGCTTTTCACGACCATGACTGGACAGTGACCTGGATCTGTTCAGCTGGCTGCGTATCAATGATATCTCCTTTGTACTTTAGTCTCCTTGCCTGTGCCACCACCTGCAACCGGATCGGATAATGAAAATGATTTGCGAAAATCCAGTCCCTTGTGATACAATAACAACTTGGTATCTGCATATGTCTTGGTTCAGAATAGAGTAGATATTAGGTATCTGCAGCTGCTCCCTGGAGAGTGAGACATTCCAGAATTTCGCTCCCGTTGCGCTGGGTCGCGATGTTTTGTTTGCCTGGATGCCTCGTCTCGAGTCGTGTTTGATCACGGTATTTCATTTGGCACTCTTCTTCGCTGCAGGTGCTACAATGGAGCAGGCGTTCTCGCCTTTCAAAATTACTTTCCTTGACTCTCACATGTTGCATGTAACGCAAGTCGTGTTCCAATTGCAGTATGTGTTAATCCCCCAAGTTCACGCCCAAGGCCGGAAGAGTTCATATGCGCTCTCCCGGTGCGTACGAGCCTCGATGGTCCAGAGAAACGTGAGAACTATGGGGTAAGCAGAAAGCAGCGCATTTTTGTTGAAGTGTCAACGAGGAAATCCGTACTCGGTCAACCCGGAGTAGTGTATGCATCTCAAACGTGGAACAAGAGCGGCAAGGATCGCCTCCACGATTCCTCCAATCTCCTTGAAGCCGTTGATTCCAGTCGTATGCTGCTGTCCTAATCCTCGAGAAGACTGCATTTGGCGTCGAAGCAGCTCCAGTTAGAGCAAGCACTTTTTGGCCATAAACTCCACACATTCAATCCGCAGACCTCCCAATTCTCATCTGCATACCTGTTAACCTCTCTCCATCATCAGCCGCGTCCACAGCCTCACACAATTCGTTCGTTACATCTTGGAGTGCATATAGTATGCTTTGCATCGTGGCATCACAGGCTCCACAGTAGCCGACTTGTCCCTTCAATGGTTCGCTGGTATACCTGCATGAAAGCTGGGCCGCATAAGAGAACACCGCACATTGGAGATTAAACTGGCTTTGCAGGCAAATTGGAGCAAAAATTTCTAATCTGGACACGTCAGAGTACGCAGATGCTATCACTAGACTTTGATAGCTCAATTGCAGAGCCGCTCGTCTGATTCTCGACTGAGGATGATCCTTGGGCGAAGTTAATTCTCCCAAAACCTCCTCCATGTTCGACAATGGATCGTTCATCAACGCTTCCACCAGAGGCGCCTTGACTTGATGTCTGGCGGTACGAATGGAGGAGTTGTTGGGCTGTTGGCAGGAGGCGGCAAGAGCAGACAAGGTCGCTGCGCAGCTCTTGCGTATCCGGAGTATCCTGGATGTTGGATTCTATAACCACATCTCGGCCGTTCTTCGAGAAGTCGAAAGTTCCAGCAGGTTATTAAGAGACCTTTACGATCTCTTTCCGATCTACAAGTCCAGGGTCCCGATCATTCTGCACTACCTGCACGTGGTTCTTCCATCGTTACTGCAGACAATGAAGGACATGTTGCTCTACCTCGACAATGGGAATCTGTCGGCGAGATCACAATGGATGTTGATGAGCGAAAGCCTCCGCCATCAAGGGGGAATGAGCTTAGCAGCTCGGTTTGCGATGTTTGTTGAATTGCTTGTTCAGCTGGTTCGGCTACTTTCAAGGTGTGGAAGGGTGCCCCCGCTGATTGGGCTGATTTGACCTGTCAGCAGATCACCCCTCTACGACCCAACTTCGCTGGAACTTCTACGCATGAGACATCTCCGTTTGCGACTTTTGCAAGGTATTCCAGGTATGCGCTTTTAGCGATATACTCTCTGTTTATCACGAGAAGATGGACGACGCAGTGGACCAAGCACTCATTCCGTATGCTCTAGCCCCGCTGGTCCCCGTACAGCCTCACCTTGCGCCGATAGCCCCGAGTGAAGCAGCTCTCGAGGTAAACGTCCTCCTCCCCCCTATTATGTATATTCGTCAACCTTACAAATAGGCGAAGCGCCGCCATTGGGCCGAGAAGATCTTTGACGACCAGGCTCATAGTGTTACACCATTACGGCACAGGCGAAAGTGAGTCATGACTCCGAGATCCAACACATGACGACGATCATCTCAGCCTTGTCTGATGGCCATTTGTATTGGACAATTGGGATTGCTAATGTATAGATATAGTTCCCGATGCTTCGGGCCTCCAATGGTGGATGCCAGACTTGGCATTACGCCCGGCTCGTCTGTACTTTTCAAGCTGTAAGTTGCGAAGCAATAAAGTGTGGAAAGCGTACTGAATCAGCAGACCATTCGATAAGAATCGCCTGTCCGTAACACTATACCTCCAGCCAGAAGGCGAGCACATGGGACGACTTTTATGCCGCTGGATGGACCGCTATTACAACCCGTTATATTCTTGCTATGGAGTCCACGAGCTCTGCATCAGACGGAAGGGAGCATCTTTGCAAATCAAGCGGTGGAGTGTAAATAGAATGCACCCTACATGCTGGCTTGCTCTCTTCTTTAAGACGTGGGAAAGTATGAGTGGGTTTCTTTCACAGGGTTCCGGAGTTATCGAGAACCGATGACCACTAACTTGTGCACCCCAATTTAGGAATGGTCCTTTTTCACTGCCTTTTTGGAGCCCTGAAGTCTCGCTGTCCACTTACCATCGCTCTACTGCCTGATGACCTTTCTCTTGCTGGCGAGCTGGTACGCTTCAAAGGGTAAATCAGCTTTATTTCTAGTTCGCCGCTAATTCATGTTCGTTGAGCTTCGCTTACATGTGACGAGCAGTAAAATCATTGACGACGGCTTCGAGCACGTCTTAATGGTTCTCGAGGACGAGAGAACCCACGGCATCCGACTTCATGCTGCCGTGAGAGGCGGTGAGCTAAAATTGTGTCCTGTGTGGACTGCTTTCGGTACAAATAATCTCCATTGCGCTGTGACCATCGCTTCTACAACCTACCCTCTTATTCTCCTTGCTTCTGATATAGGAATTTATATTTGGATATTGGGTCTAACGACATACTTGTAACAGTTACACACCAGTCTGTCTCCCCAAGATGGATGAAACGCCGCAGTCCCCATCGTGTTTGGCTCAGAGATCTCCAACCATACGTATTCTGCCAGAAATACAAGAAGAAGCATCAATTGAAGAAGCACGGCGAATTCGAGATTTTGTTTGTCAATAAAGAAGGCATGCTGTTTTCCATTTCACCACTTTTTCCCTTCTGGGCGGCGTTTATATGCTTTGACCTCGGAGAGATTGAATAGAGGTCCAAGAAAAGAGAGACAGCACTAACACCAAACAGCCGCAGATGCCTTCCAAGAGACGTTCCGAGACGGAGACTCCAGTTCAGACCCCGACGAGATCATCGATGTTATTGATGCCCATGATCATGGCCACCACTGAACTGCTCGAATCATGACTTACGAAACTCACGAATGTCACGAAATTTACGACTCTGACGATTTTCCTAGCATATCCTATATATCCTCAATTTCAATTTTTCGGTCACAATAATTCCCCACCTCGCCTCGCCCTCGAAAGTCTAGTTTGTGTATATGGGTAAAGCGAAGGCGTTGTGGGTTGTTGTGAATGGTAACTTTGCAAACTTCGACGTCGACAACCAAAACGCCGCTCACAGTAGGCCTGTACTTGTTGTTGGAGAGTATACCAAATCTGATGTACACTTTAATTTGATAGCTAGCTACACTTTAACTCAATGCCAATAATATTGATGCTCTATCTAATATGTTAACTTATTTTTCAAATCTTCATGAATGCCTTTTGAGACACCGAGCTGCCATGAGTCAACTACAAGTGCAATGAATGTTCGACTACAGGATAATATGATTGAGAAGCATATTGCATTGAAGAGTGAGGAATCCGCTTCGAGATTTCTTACGCATCAGACGCTCAGACGAATCACTTTTCAGCAAAGGCACTTGAGATCTGCTCGTTAAACTCAGGGGCCGAAGCACTGAAGCGGAGCGGTAACAGCACCCGTAGCATGCCTGGAAAGTTTGCCCCCACAAACCGCGCTTAAACCCGTCGCAGCGTCTAAAAAGTTCCATCTTCGACAATCCTATCCACCCCACATCAGCAGCTCCTCCACCACCAAAATGACAAGTCTCAAGCGCTCCCTAGCTGCGGATCCCTATGCCTCGAACATATCAAGTAAAGTCTATGTGCGATCAACCAAAGCAGGCAAGGTCCAGAAGATTGTCAGGGAATTGTATCTACGGCAAGATATTCCATGCTCGTCAAAACTCTGCACGATTTGTCTACAGAATGCGCCACGGAATGCTAGTGGTGTCGGTAAGTCTACTCAAACGTTCAAATTAAAAGAAATGGGATCGCAAAAGCTGATACCTTCTACAGTGGTGCCATTTGTGCTATCTGCACAACCAGCAGGCACAAAAGCTTATCCTCAAGGACACTACCTGATCCCCGATACGAACGCCCTTCTTAATGCTCTCGACCTTTTCGAACAAAACTCCGCCTTCTACGATGTCATTATCCTGCAGACCGTGCTCGAGGAGCTGCGAAATCGCTCGCTGCCCCTCTATAACCGACTCATTGGGCTCACAAAGAGTGAAGAGAAACGCTTCTATGTTTTCTTCAACGATTTCAGATTAGAGACATATGTGGTGCGGAACCAAGGAGAGTCGATAAATGATAGGAATGATAGAGCGGTTCGGAGGGCTGTGAAGTGGTACAGTGAGCACTTGCTGCAAGCTGTACACAGCGCCGGAGGCAGCAAGAAGAAAGTTCCCGCTGTGGTGATGCTGAGTGACGATAAGGAAAATCTTAAGAAGGCAAAGAGAGACGGGATTGAAGCATGTTCTCTGAGCGAGTATGTTGGAGGCCTAGAGAATGCTGCCCAGCTTCTGGATATGATCACTGTGGTGAAGGAGGGCCGAGAGCTCAAGGAAGCCAAGGCAGCGGAGAACCTCTACCAGGAGTACTTCTCGTTATCTAAGATGATGACCGGGACTAAGAACGGCACTCTACATTTGGGCAAATACAACACTTCCACATACAACTACTTGGCAGGGTCGGTTCATGTTCCGGCGTTTGCAAAGTCACTACTGGTGTTGGGACGGGAGAACATCAACAGAGCAGTCGATGGCGATTCGGTGGTTGTTGAGGTCCTGCCCAAAGATCAGTGGCAAGAACCCTCAATGAAGATCATAGAAGAGGAAACTCTGAATAAGAACGAAAACGCAGATGCAGAGGAAGGAGAGGCTGTCGTCACTGAGAGAGAGCGCCGAGCATTGCAAGAAGAAGTCAAGAAGGTTCACAGCACGAGTTCCGAAGGTCATCCACAACCTACAGCTAGGGTTGTGGGCGTGATCAAGCGAAACTGGAGACAGTATGTTGGACACATCGACGAGGCGAATTTTAGTGGCGAGAAACAGAGTCGGAAGCAACAGTCAGTGTTTTTGATTCCCATGGACAAGAAGATTCCAAAGATCCGAATCAGAACTAGGCAAGCTGGCGAACTCCTAGGGAAGCGTATCTTGGTCGCAATCGATGCTTGGAATCGAGATTCAAGATATCCTGATGGACATTTCGTGCGGTCATTAGGTGACTTGGAAACGAAGGCTGCCGAGACGGAAGCTTTGCTGCTGGAATACGATGTTCAATATCGACCATTTCCCAAGTCGGTCTTGAACTGTTTACCAGCTGAAGGTCACGACTGGAAGGTACCTGTGAGCACCGACGATCCTGGCTGGGTTGGACGACGAGATCTTCGAGGCTTGCAAATATGTAGTATCGATCCTGTGGGGTGTCAAGATATTGATGATGCTTTACATGCTCGACCGTTGCCAAATGGCAACTTTGAGGTAGGAGTACACATCGCAGATGTCTCTCACTTTGTCAAGCCAAATAATGCTATGGATACTGAGGCTAGCATTCGAGGCACAACTGTTTATCTAGTTGATAAGCGCATTGACATGTTGCCGATGCTTCTTGGTACTGATCTCTGCTCTTTGAAGCCATACGTCGAACGATATGCATTTTCTTGTATTTGGGAAATCACGCCAGATGCCGAGATCGTTAAATCAGAATTCACAAAATCAGTTATTAAGTCTCGAGAAGCTTTCAGCTACGAGCAGGCTCAAATCAGAGTCGAGGATGCAACACAGCAAGACGAGCTTACTCAAGCTATGCGGGCACTCCTAATGCTCTCCAAGAAGTTCAAGCAGAAGCGCATGGATGCCGGAGCATTGAGTCTTTCCTCCCCTGAAGTCCGGGTTGAAATGGAATCCGAGACTTCAGACCCCATCGACGTCAAAGTCAAGAAACATCTCGATACCATGTCTCTTGTCGAAGAATTTATGCTACTCGCCAACACCTCGGTAGCCGCAAAGATCTACTCGGCTTTCCCACAAACCGCCATGCTGCGTCGACACGGCGCTCCACCCAAGGAGAATTTCGAGGAACTCGCCAACCAGCTCAAGGTCAAACGCGGCCTTGAACTGCATGTCTCCTCTTCCAGAGAATTAGCAGATTCGCTAGACGCCTGTGTTGATCCCCAGGAACCCTTCTTCAATACCTTAGTCCGCATCATGGCAACCAGATGCATGAGACCAGCTGAGTATTTCTGCTCGGGTACACAGGCATACCCCGAGTTCCGCCATTATGGTCTCGCCTCAGAAATCTATACGCATTTCACGTCTCCTATTCGTCGGTATGCGGATTTAGTAGCTCATCGCCAGCTCGCTGCAGCTATTGACTACGAAGCTCTCGACGCGAGCGTGAGGAGCAAAGGCAAGCTCGAAGCTGTGTGCATTAATATCAACACGCGGCACCGGAACGCGCAGATGGCAGGTCGTGCTTCGATTGAGTATTATGTTGGTCAAGCATTGAAGGGTCGTGTTGTCGAGGAGGAAGGCTTCGTGATGAAGATCTTCTCGAATGGATTCGCGGTCTTCGTGCCAAGATTTGGGATTGAGAGTCTTATTCGGTTGAGGGATCTGGCAGATATAGAGCCCGAGAGCACGTTTGATGCAGAGAACTTTGTGCTGAAGACGACCGGCAGTAGGGAGTTGAAGGTCGAACTTTTCGACAAGGTTGTAGTGAGGATTAGTGATATTAAGGAGGAGCTAACAGGGAAGAGAAAGGTGAAACTGGAACTGGTGAAGGTGGGAAACAAGTGAAAATTAGTTATTGCACGTTGATGACAGATACCACAATCAATGATGTACGAATTCGGATGTCGATTTGCTGCATGCCTTCGTGACGCCTGATATACTAGTGGTAGTCTCTACATAAGACTAACTTTTGCCTCCTGTTTAGCCAGCCAGAAACGCCGAACGCTTAGCCATGCAAATGAAAATGCTACAGGTAGCTATCTACTCCTGCATGGTCTCATCAGCCACGTCATCCTTTCCATCACCCCACAAGCCCTCAAGCTTGAATTCTGCAGCCCATTCAGTTACAATCTCCTTCTGGTCGCCCACAACAGTGCCATCAGTAGTGACCCTATCATTCATAGAAGGAGCAATAGTCAAGACGGGAGCGTCCATCCAGCCCTGAATACGGCCGTCTCTCCAATCCGTGATAACAGTCGTAGCAGCACTGGTGATATTAGGCACCCCTCCCTTTCCTAATCTTCCGCGCTTTCTAGCTACTTGGACCAAGAAGTCTGTCGTTGGGTCTCCATTTGAGGTCATAAGCGGCGGTAGGCCATAAACAGCCATCAACTTGTCCATCATGCCTGCTGCGCCGTGTAACCGTTTCAACAGTAATGTGACGGCGGGAACTGGATCCTCGATCATCTTGGGTGGTACAGCGTTCAAGAGGACAAGTCTGGCTTGTTCCTCTTTCTTTGATGCTTTGCTTCCATCTCCAGCGGAAGGGAATACGATACCAGGAGAATCGAGGAGCTTCAGCTTGCTGTCAATCTTCACTTCTCTAAGAGCTGTAGTGACGCCAGCTTCTGCTCCAACAGGACAAGCTGCACCAGCACCGCCCATTCGGGATGTAAGAGCATTGATGACGGAAGACTTTCCGACATTGGGATAGCCGATTACTCCCACTGAAACGGCTCGCTTCAGTTGTTTTGCTGCGGCGTAGGATTTCAGTGCCTTGAACAAAGTAGCTGATGTGCTCTGGACGCTCAACTGGCGGTGGTTGAAGGTATGTGCATTTGGTGCTGGGCCGGAAGCCCGGACAGGTAAAGTAGGGAAATATCGTCGGAGGTGGGTGAGCCATGCCTTAAGGACTGGAGCTGGGATGAGATCTATCTTGTTGAGAATTAGAATGAGACGCTTTCCGCCACTTGCTGCAGCCATGACCATTCGCTCAACTTCCTTGGATCGTGTTCCTTCGGGGTCTCGCGCATCAAGGACGTAGAGAACGACATCTGCCTGGTCGACCACTTGCTTGAAGACCTTGTCGAAAGCTTTTCTCGAGCCGTCTTTCCGACTTGGCATTCCCGAAATCTCAACACTACCTTCATCGTCATCTTCCTCGTCGGATACATCGTCCTCGTCCATTTCGCTTCCACTCTCAAGCTCCTCATCATATTCATGTGCCGCAGCTCTGGCGCTCGCAAGTAAAGCCGCCATTGGGTTGGCCTCCTCATCTGCATCCTCATCCATTTCCTCATCTTCCATAATATCTTCCTCATCTACACCCTCCATCCTAGCCTCATACTCTCTGTCCATCTGCTCTCCACTCTTCTCTCCCGTCTTCGCAGCTTTAGCATCTGCTCTGCGCTTCTCTGCTTCTTCAGCTTTTCTTCTCCTGCCATCCTCAATCTCTGCCAAAATCCTATCTTTGTACGGAAACAAATTGGGAATTCCAGGATCCTTCTTCAGCTTCGACCGCCATTCTGGATTCTGCTTTCCTGCTTTACGGGCCTTCTTTTGCTTCGCAGCAGACGCCTTTGCAATTTTGTGACGGAGCCGCACGGGCTGGCGTTTGCTCTTGGGCTCTGTAAAAATACCAGTCAGCTTGGGAAAATCAAAGTAAATATCAATGCAACATACTTCCGGGCTTATTGACACCTCCCATCGTTGCGGTATGGTGGGGTGTCTGTCTTGTCGTGAAGCTCGGGAAATTTTCCTCTAGATCCTTATCTCGAAGTTATCGCAGAAATTTATTCTTGGCGAGTCGGCAAGGCAAGAGCCAGCAAGCCTGCAGCCACAAGCGAGGCCGCCACGTGACTGCCCTCACCAAACGACTACCCCTACTCGGACCCGGCTGGAAGTCGAAGTCTAAGCCTTGCATTGCCACACTTGGCTTTTCCACGCTCGCATTCTCCCACCAACCTTCCTCGCTTTTGGTCCGAGAGACTCCCAACACTTTAGAGAGAGTTGAAGAGGGTTTCTAGGATTTGGGCAGCAGGTTTTGTTGCACGTCGCGATTTAGGAGGAGAATTCGCCGTGAGACAGACTTCGTGAAAACAACTTACCCACCTCGCCAATTTTCTCAACAACCACCCCACGTAATCGCATCCGGCAACTTACACCTTGTAGCCCTCACTCTCCACAATCTATTCTTCTACCTCGAAGATCTTGAAAGTCATCATAATGGGGTCTCAAACTCCGGATTTCAGTTCCCCTCCTCAAAAGGTTACGTTTAAAGGATTATTGTTTGATATGGATGGCACTATCATCGATTCTACGGATGCAGTGGTCAAGCATTGGCACACGTAAGAGCCACAACCCATTTATAGACTCTTTACAGAATTTGACAAAAGGAAACAGGATAGCCAACGAGCTCGGCGTCGACCCAAACGTGATATTACAAACCAGCCACGGCAGGCGAAGTATCGACGTCCTCAAACTTCTCAGTCCAGAGAAAGCAAACTGGGAATGTAAGTTTCTCTCTCTCCAGCTTGATCTTATCGGATACCCCGCGAGTCTACATGCAATGTAATCCTTCATCTTTTCTTTATCACTTTGTTGCAGGATCTGAGCCGGGACTAAGTGCAGTTCGTATTTGAGTTCAGCTCAGCTCCCCTTTCAATATTTCGCTCGCTTGTGGACTCAGGGGGGCGCAGTCGCTTCTCGCTTCTCGTCTCACGTTTGTTTGGGGCAGTACTTGGACATTTCTAGCTCAGGCTTTGGTGAAAAGATCTGTAATATTTTTTCCTATTTGGGTGCAGACGAGCGGAACGCTCTCCCGTGTTCAGGCTTTGCCTTGAGTCCAACGTAGCTTTTCCATTGCTCAGCTCATCTCTACTTCAGGGTGGCATCCATCTGAAAGCGTCATTCTCGCAAATCTTCATTTACCGAGTACAATTGGCAAGCAAGCTGCTTGCGAGGTGCGGCTCGCCTCTCTCCATCGAGGCTCGTCCTCAAGCTCTAGATCGTACCACATTCCTAAGCTGAACAATGATTACGAAACTCTCAACACTGCATACACTAACTCACCAACCAGACATCAAACACATGGAAGGGCTGCTGCCTCTCCACTACGGAGACGACGCAGTCGAGATCCCAGGCGCGCGCTCGCTTCTCGACTCCATCACCAGCGCCAATGCACCCTGGGCCATCGTCACATCCGGTACGACACCGCTGGTAACAGGCTGGCTCAAGGTGCTTGACCTTCCTGTCCCGGGAAACCTGGTTGTAGCTGAGGATGTGGAGAACGGGAAGCCTGATGTAAGTCAATATGTTGTTGTGAACCTTGCTTGAAGGTAGTCCAATGATTGGGCTCAACACCCCTGTGGACTCGTGGAGCAACTGCCATGGCTCATGATTATCAGAACGAAAACGCTGACTCCGAATCTGTGATTTACAGCCGACATGCTACCTAATGGGAGCGAAGAAACTGGGTTTATCGACCGCGGATGGCGATATATTGGTACTTGAAGACAGTCCGGCGGGTATCAAAGCCGGCAAGGCGGCGGGATGCAAAGTATTAGGGTTGGTGACAAGCCATACGGTTGAGCAAGTCATCAGTGCAGAGCCGGATTGGATTGTGAAGGACTTGAGCAGTGTGCGGATGGTTGGGTATGAGAAGGGGAAGGGAGTGGAGTTGGAGATATTGGATGCGTTGAAGAGGGAGTGATTGGTTTCATCATAGCGAAGGTCACGGTACGGAAGCGCCTACGGACGTAGGTACTATAGACGCGTGTTGCATCTGCATGTAGAAGATGGAAGCGAAGATAGCATTGGATATTTTGAGATTTGGAATACGTGATAAGTTTAGATTGACCTCAGCGAGTGAGAAGGCTGTGATAGCTATTGCTTTCTTCAATCTCCTAACAGATCTGTAACCCAATCGCAACTCCAATACAAGGTATATCGTGAAGTGGAGAAAATAAACATTGAAAACCCCATATTTGTGACTTGTTGATCCCAACAGACTGGGTAAGGTGACATCTCCATGTGCCAACCCGGCTGAGATCACCCCAAAAATACATTTAAAGAACGGCTATCTTTCCAATCGCAAGCTCGATATCTCTACCAATCCACTGATAGGCCTCTTTTTTCACCAAAGAGAAGCGTACCTCGATGATTCAATATCACATGTCCCGTTTCCGCATCCGTTCCTGGCGCAACCTGGCACCCGAAATTAGACGCCGTTGATACGCTCGCGAACAACCACTCAACGACCAGAAGCACCGATCTCGAATGAGACTGGCGATCCGGCCCCGGGGATCTGGAGTATTGCGTATTCGTAGTATAAACCAATAGCAAAGCAGAAGTGCAAGAACGGCTGACGACGCTGTCTTTCCACTCGGTAGCAGCCGTCTGCGGTCGTGGCCAACATCTAGACTTCTAGCGATAGGCCTGAGAGACTTCCAAAACAGAAAAGGAATGCAATAAAGGTTTTGAGGGCGAGGAATGAAATAAAAGGATGATGCGGCTCGTAGTCTTATGCATGCAACTGAGATCGAGCTTATGCAGGGGCACTACTAACCTGGAGGAGAGGGCAAAGCAGAGGACTCGAAAATGACTCTGGGTCTCTCTACAGGTCGTAAAGTCAGACATCTTTAGATCCCCGAAGTGTCACTATCCGCCCAAAGCCCGCAAAATCGTCTCATGTCAAGATCTGCCCGCCTTGCAAAAAGCAAGTAGTTCAGATCGCTGAGTGGGCGCCACACTGCGAGACTTCCCGTTTGGGGTTTTCCTTTTCGCCACGCCAAAACTCAGCGAGTGAGACATATCTCGGCGGCCCTACGAGCGAGACTTTCTCAACGTCTCTTAAGTCAGGTACGGAAAAGGCAAGTGAGATACCTTCTTTTAGCTTTTGTGCGCTGCTTTACGATCGGAGAATAGGGATCGCCGGGAAATAATGCGATGGTGGCACGAGGTGCAAGAACAAGAAATGTAAGGACAGGGAGAAAGAATATTCGGGAAGGGAGGGCGGAAAGCTTCAGGTTAACGGATTTTACGTCTTTCGCTCGGTAGCTTCCGACTCATGAAGTACGAAGTCCCGGAAAAGGATTTGTGGTGCTTGTACCTGAATTGCGTGACTGGAAGGTAATGGCATTATTATACGAAAATTCCATGGGGAGACGAGAAGGTTACTTGTAGGAGATATCCCCATGGATAGGGGATCCTTGGGTATAGAACTTTCCTTTTCCTGGCAATCTTTGCGGGAATCGCAGGCTTTGTATTATGTTTGTTTGACGTGGGAAAACTTACTCTGCATCGAGTCCCAAATGAAGTCGGGAGATTTGGAGAAAAGGTCTAAGCCACTTGTTTGACGAAGACAGTTGTGACAATTTTTGAGTCTGTGACGCTGTGGAATTGGAGCAGCTGACGACGCCCAGTGGAACGGCGGTGCAATGTTACACGGCGCCATTGTCGAAGCAATGATTGAAGACCACAGGATGCAAGGAAGCGAAGTGGTCATTTGAGTATTCCAGTGAATGTGGTGTTGGTAAAACTTTGTATAGCCTCAGCTGCTGTAGCTAGGAGAGCTGCATAAGAGTGAATGGTAGTTTACCAAGGCAATGGAATTCTGTGCGGGTGGACTAATTTGCATGAGTAGAGAATGCAAGTGTATCAAGGGTAAGATGCAGAATGCCGTTGTGATGTAAGGATCACGGGAGGAACGAAGGGAGAAAGCTGAATATTGGTATAGCTCGGTCAACTTGTTCTTGTGACCTGAGTCACGTTGACAATACCAGGAATAATGAGCAGTTCATGAAACTAGAATACTGAAGGTCAACTCGATCTTGATACTAGACTTGAAGCTGCACATGCGAGGATGATCAATCTCTGCAGATAGATGTAGTTGTACTTCCTGGCGACACGCTACATAACTCCTCTGATCAAGATCTAGTCTTCATCTGCTCCAATTTTAGAAGAGAGATAGGGGGGGGGGATTTTAGAGACGAGAGGTTCAGAGTTTCAAGGGTCGAGGCATAAACGTCAGTAGTGCACCCCTCGTTGCTCGCCAGGGCCGGAGACACAGGGGCGATCTCAGGGATGCAGATGTGGCGGTGCTGAACGGCGCGGCTCTGTCGACTTTCCGACTTGTCAATTTGATGTAAACTGCATTACTTTGCAATTTTGAAATGTTTAATTTTGATGATGGCTTGACCAGCCTGTTGTTGTACAAAGAGGAAGTAACGAACGACATGAGGAGGAATGGACTTGATGATCTAACAGACTTTGCAGGGAAGATTGCAGGATTGTGTATGATATGCGATCGAGGGTCATCATGATCACTGAGCATCTCAAGTTTGGTAACTAGCCACAGAGATCCTCGAGTAGTGCAGAGTCAAATAGCAAACCAGTCATGTCATCTTGCATCTATGCTCAAGATTTGTGATTCAAGTCCCAGTATTTTCTTTTGAGAGCCAGTCGCACGGCATCATGCAGGTACGAGCTCGAACGTGCCCTCTCAGATCATACGGGAAGCGGGAGGGAAACTTGGCAAGACGGGATTGTCTCGCCTCTTAAAAGAACTCGTCACGAGCTGCTTGACTCGTGATGCTGATGTGAAGTTGACGACCGGATCATCTTTGATGGTGATCTGAGGGTCGCTGGTACCTGCGTCGGATCGGCTGTCGCGTCATCTGAGGTCTGGTCGTTTTGATGAAATTTTTGATCGTTCAAGAATCAAGATGGCTCCCCTTTTCCTTGCAGCTTCGGGCCCCCAACGACTCGTAAAACACGTGGACCCTCAAATGAAGCTTTGTGATAAGCGACAGCTCGCCCCCACTGAGTTGCGCCAGGGAGCGGGTGCGGGTGACGGCGAGTGTGGCGAAGAGCCCGAGTTTACCCAGCTGCAAGACCACGCATTTGTGTTTGTGCAACACCATCTTGGGATGCAAGAAGACGGATGAGAAGTTCGCTCAATCAGGTTTGCGATGTAAGAATAGCAATCGTACCATGCCGCATGCCGCTTCCAATCATTCCACTGCCGCGATATGTTGAGGTCCTTGGCACGCAAACCAAGGACTCGGAATTCGAGTCTTCCATATTTAGCAAGCCTTGATAGATTGCTTCGCACAGCAGACACTTGTTAGCACTGCGCTGTGGACCCAGCTGCCACGAGGATCTTCACGACCAAAAAGACTCGATTCCAGGTCTTCCGGGAGCTGGGATAGATATGAAAAAGGGCAAGAGTCCAAGGTTGAATTGAGGATAAATCCGAGCAAGAGACAGGGTGAAGCGAATTGCAATTTCTGACAGCCAACCACTTTTCCCAGGATGCTGGAGACCCTGCTGGCGGGAAGCACCCAGGGATTTTGAAAGTCGGACGAGGGTTGTGCTCTCCATAATCGTCTTCCCCAAAGTTGCGCCGCTTCGTACGATAGCCAATTGGGAGCGACACAGCAGCCAAGACATAGAACGTCAACATAGGCGAGCCTTACACAAAGAGGGAGCCTTTCTTTGCCGTTGTTGGCGTGGGATAACACTCATGGGCCCGAAGTCGCTTCTGGATTTTCGGGACAGGCTATCCCCTTTGCGTTCCTTATCCAGAGCATACCATATGATCCTCGCGCGCGCGAGAAAAGATACAGTCAGTGAGGACGAGGCGTCCGTGAACGCGTCGTCGTCAACAGAGATTTCGACCAAGAGCCGCCCCGCGCGCCACCTGGCTTATGAGGAAATTACTGAGCAACTGTGAACGTTCAGTGGCCAGAGCCCGCAGAGCGGCAGAGCCGCAAAACTGGCAGCGGAAGTCTATGAGAAACACTCGGTAATTCAATGAGTAAGTATGATGCCTCAACCTGCCACCGCGATACCGGCGACGCCACTGTTAGACTTGGACCTTCTGGCTGAGATTCTGGTGCCAGTGCATCACAGCATCATCAATTATCCGAAAGGCTAGACTGTGGACGATACGCTCGTGTTTGACAGATGGATCATGGACGCAGCCCCGAATGTTCGAAGGATCAGACAAGTCTTCTCAAAAGCAAAGAAGGTTCCGCAACCTGCGGCTCTATGCCATACCTCTTTGGAGCACGCTGACAAACACCTTTGCCCATTTGTCCAAGGCTGCTGAGCTTATCCCCACGTTTTGTTCAAAATGCGGTAGTCTTGTCGTCTAGACTGCCCAAAGCGGTGGAGCTTGCGGTTTGCGCCGAGCTGAAAGGTCACGATCGTGCAACGTTGGGCTTTTTGGGGGGTCTGGAAGCCTGAGATTCGAGAAGACCTGCTGTTTATGGCTCCATCGCGGGAACAAGATGCTTTTCTCCGAGCGCGAGCGCGGACGCGGAAGACCGGTCGAAGGTTGATGAGAGTAATAAAATAGTTCTGGTGAAATTTCTGCAGGACATCACTGTTACCTGTGCACAGAACAGCGGCGCAGCGGCAGACCAGCGTGAGATTTACTTAGTTGCGCATCTTAAGATCTTTTTGCGGGACAAAAGCATTTAGGCAAACAAACTGTGGCGAGTTGCAGCGGCTTTCCTTTGACCTCCAGGTCGGTCAAGGGGTTTGTTGGCTGGGCCGCTGCGGTGGTCTCTGCCAAAAAACCCGAGCAAATGAAATTAGAAGTTAGCTCTGCGGGGAATATCTTCGTGGCGGGCGTTATTACGATTGCACTTCCCGACGATACTGACAAGGTCGTAGTGACAGAGATAAGAATACACAACACAGCTTCCACCGCTCAGCATCGCCCAGCGCCGCCGTTCTTTTCTTCAGTGCTCACTCGCTTTTGGTGGTGGCCTTGCTGTGTTGTTGTTCGTGCTGCGTGCTGCGTGCTGGCGCATATGCACGTCCAGGGAGTGGGGTCAAAAATAGAGTCACCGTCCCACACGAGCTTCGAGGGGAGGGCGCCATCTCATCCCATCTGCGATGCTTGTTAGGCCGTCTACAGGGCCGCCAGGTGTTAAACCTGGCAACATGCCCGTCAACCCCCCTTTTTGCATTCCACCCCCAGCAGATAGCTCACAGTTATGGCACTCTGCTCACGGATAACTGGAAACTAGGGCACAAAAGAAGAATACCTGCTATGGCAGTGCACAGGACCGCTGCTTTTGTGCATCCCAATTTAAACATTTCATAGAGGGGTAGAAGTAAGCAAAAAGATGACGGCAGAGATATCGGACGGAACAAAGTTAGGTATCTCTCCGCAGTCAAAGATCAAGTGACGATGATAATTTCCTCCGACGCTCTCATCACAAAATTTCTCGGGAATCAGGAGTAGCGAGCGAGAATTAGTAATGCTGCGGTAGCCAGTGCTAGAGCGCCAGCGTTGCGGGCTTCTGCAGCTCAAGATTTGAATTCAAGGCCGGCTTCTAGAGGGGAGAGACGGCCTCCAGCCGGCCGAAGCGGTACCCTCACAGAGTTGAGCTAAGGCGAAGGTAAGGTAGTGGCGAGAGAGCCTGAGCCTCGATCATTCGCTGGCTGTCTGGCCCAACAACGTTCAACCGCCAGAACGGAATTGGAAAGTTGCGCTGAGTCTAAGGCCTCCTCATTCGCCGATTCGGCTGAAGAGCGAGCTTAGGAGCAGAAGCTCCTTCCCGATATGGCCGGGGTGAGTGTTCTACGGTTGTCCCCTCAGGCTGAAGAGGCGACGAGACCTCACCATCCACCGTCCACCATCCACGCTAAGTTGCTGCTGCCAGCCTCACCAACACGGCCACTCTGCTGCACGGCTCTGCAGTACAGCAGTGGCACTGGTAGAGTCGACCGTGCAGCAAGCGGTCGACGGTGGACATCTTCTGGAGCGGCATCCTTGCGCGTACCTGAGCATTAGTGCGACCCACCGGCTTTCTGCAGTAATTCGGCCTGTAAAATAATATAACGAGAGAAGAGGGTGTAAGGCACACACTGAGCCACTAACAACGCCACGGGAGATACAAAAATACTACGTACAACGTACTCCAGCGCGCAGATAACCGCAGAGATGAGAGTGGAAGAGGGAGCGAGCGACCCGGGAATGGGATCACCAACAGCCAGGCAAATAGTGCTGTATTCTCACAACTTCATAAGTAATCATACGAGATTTAAGGTTACCGGTCGGAAGTTTCCTTACCATATCAAATCATGAGATACGGCTCGTGGTGGCCGGTCAAAAAGCTCTCTCCGCCAACAGCCCAGCCCTTCAGTGAGTGGCCTGCGCGAGTGATCAGTGACCGGAACAAACCCCTGGTGGCCGTAAACGCACCTTCTTTTCCCGTGCAGGGGCCATGGCGTTCTAAGCCAACCACATCGTCAGGAGATTTGAGTCTAGGTCTCTCTGTCAAGGGGCCAGGGGAAGCGCAGAGCCAGACCCAGGGGGATCGTGAGCTGCGTTCCCGTACGAACCACAGCGAGGCGATTTGTGGCACGGTAGTATCGTCGCCAAAGCAGCGAGCGGATGCAGGCATGCCATGTGGTGAAATTCATCACAGGCCCCCCAAAGACCTGAGCAGACAGAACAAGCCCCTGGAGCCTAAGCCCGAGAGGGAACCCCCTTGCCCAGCCACGCCAACAGGGACCGAACAGCGAGCAGCAGGCGTCCGCAAGAACAGCGAGGGATGCCGCACCGCACTGGCTGGGGTGCGGTGCTGTACGGTAAGGTAAGGTCCACCGTCCAGAAATCTCGAGATCTCGCGCCCCATGCCCTGCCCATCCCATGTCTCACTCCCCTCCCAGGCCTGGCACTAAATAGACATCCCAACTCTACAACAACTCTTTTTTCTGCCCTTTTGTTTTACGACTGCTGCTCAGCCCTTCTCCCTTCGTCTCCGTCCTATCAGCCTCCCTCTTCGAAATAGATCCGTCGTCTCGCATTGCATTGCACCATCCGTGTATCATATATTATTCTCACATCCTCCCCACTCAGTACCTGGACTCGCTCACTCGCTCGCTCACACGGAACACGGAACACGGGAACAATTTCTTGAGCATGACAGTGGATGAGCGCCGCGCCCAGGTTCCGGAAAGAAACAGCTAGAGATCTACCGCCAACCTCAAGCGCTGCCCACCCGCATCTCCCTCCGTACGTGTGTGATTCTCCCTTAAACATCTCCACTCCCTCCTCGACCTCCTCGACTCAATCCGTCCCGACTCTCGATCCTAACTTCACCCGCTCTTCAGTCTCTCCCTTTCTTCCTTACGTCCCGGTCTTCGGATCTGCTGTCGACCTCGCAATCATCGTCTACTCGCATTAATTACTCCCACCATTCGTTCATCCAATCTTAATAATACGCGACTTCCTTGGACCAACAATAAGACGGCGTTAAGCTCGAGCTCCATCTGCGCCTCACTACTCACCCCACAACTCCCGTCAGCAACCTCGAAATCTTCAGACTCATTCTTTTGTCTGAAGTGCAAACTGTCGTCCGCGTCCACTAATTCTCTCTCGCGTCTTCACACTCGTTCGTTCGTGATACCTGTGGCCGTTGAATATCTTTGATCCCAGATATTTCTCCACCAACAGGACGACTCTCGCTGTCGATGTCAATCGCTCACAACAACAGTACTTAATTCAATCTGGTCTGCCGGGAGTGATCAACTCTGCTTGGTTTGGGAAAATCTTACTGGAATCTCAATCGATTTCTTGGCGGGACTTTTGGGCCTGAATTCTCGAGGTTTGGTTCCGAACCATGCCGGCGAATATGTACTTTGAACCGTCGTTCCAGCATCACTATCCACACCACCACGATATCTCTTCGCATTATACCGGTGCACATTACGCCATGGCACAAAACACTCCAATGATTGCAATTCCGACGGCGACGAAGACAAATGAAACGAAGCCACGCTTAGGCAAGGATGAGGTTGACATCCTTGAAAGGGAGTTCAAGAAGAACCCCAAGCCAACTACTCAGACGAAACGACAATTTGCAGAAGATATGGGCGTTGACTTGGCTCGAATTAATGTTAGTTAAGAGAAGCTACCCCCAACTTCATCATTGCTGACCATGTCCAGAATTGGTTCCAAAACCGCAGAGCAAAGCGGAAGCAGGAGAAGAAGCAGGAGGCTTATGAGGCTGGACAAGCTCAAGATGCTTTGGGCTACTCCGAACCATCGTCCCCAGACCTCTTCGTCGGCAACGGCTACTCATATAACGACAACCAAATGATGCCAATGCCACAACAATCAGCACCGTTCACACTTGTGAATGGACCTCCCGCCGCTGTTGCTTCGTACAATCCCCAGTACACGGATCCTCCAAGCGCAAGCATGGAGTCACTTCAGAGAACTTTGGCAGTTGTCCGTGCTGCCTCCGAACAGGACGGTTTCAACTCCTTTGTCAACTCGCACGAGTCCCTGAACAACTTTGAAGGTTCTCTGGTGCACGACTCGGCCAACGACCGAGCACAGTTCCCTTCTCCAGAGGAAGCTGCTCCTCATTTTGCCCAACATGCCTACACTTATCCCTCTGTGTTCACCAACAACATCTACACCAACGCCTCGGATTCTGTGACCGACCTTCCACAGTCAAACTCCCCAGAGCAGCTGGCCCATGAGAATTCCGCATTTTACCAAGCTTCTTCTGCTGAGGAGTCCCAAGCAACGACTTTCCCCTCGCAACTGCTGCCCACTACACAATCTCATGACGGCCTCCCATCCCATCCCAACAGCAATGACGAGAGCCAGAGCCCTGAGATCGGTAATACAGTTACCATTGGATTCAACTACGATAATGCCGAGTCTGATGAAACCTCCCCTCCTCCTCCATCCTCGATTCCATTCAAGTCACCTCCACCGCCAATGGATATTGCATCCCGCCGGAAGAAGGTCCAAGTGAAGCCTGCTGCATTGACTGCTGATACACTGCGAGGCCGTCCATCATTGGGACCACGAACTGTGTCGCATGCCGAAGGTTTCCGTCGTCCAAACAGTGACAGTCCGCTTTCATCGCCAATGCGGAGGATCGTATCTGCTGGAGGAAACCGCAACGTCCTCTCCGGCCGCATCTACAAGTCGGGAGTGGAGTCTGCGCAGCGATCGCCTATCAACTTGGGTGGCTTCGCCGACGCTGGGTCATTCATTGAACGCAACTACCACACCATTCGGAATCATCCCGGGTTGACCGCCAGCTCTTCTCTCAACAGCAGTCTTGCGCCCCCGACTCCAATGTCTCCTCGAGAAAGAGAGATGGCCCTTTTCACAAGGGAGCATGCAAGATCCACTGCATCTCCTATTGACGAGGGTGCCAATTTCGTCTACAATTCCAACGCCCCTGGCTATTTCACCGCCATTGAGGGTGACCAAAACTTGGCTTCACCTCCTGAGACCCCTCAAGCTCAATTAGTCTCTCACACTTCCTCCAATGGGTGGCCCAACATTGAGTTCTCGGAGAAGTCGTGGAGCTTCGAACCTTCGGATGAGCTTCTCTACACTCCTGGAACTGAAGGTCATTTTCCATTGGAGATTCAGATGCCCCAGCCGTCCTATTTGGGATCGATAAGCCAACCAGTGACACCTGCCTTCGGTCAACACTTCAATCCTACCTTCTTGTTCGGCCACGAATCCCCTCAGTACAAGACTGAGTCTCCTCAGTACACGCTCTCGACTCAATCACATTCTGAGTACTCGTTCCCAGACTCTCACCACTACCCTGGAATGTCACCAACAATGACAAAACAAAAGACATTCCAGTTCTCGCATACAACACCTGCCGACTTCACTGAGAAATAAACTAGCCTCAGTACTTGACGTCTTCGTCGTTAATACCCACGATACCACCACTTTGTACAACAGTATAGCTAGCTTTAGCACGTTCAGCGCCATTTCATTACCCAACCCCACAAGGGCAGCAACACTCACTTAATGTAATCAGGGTGGTACACGGCGTGTTCACTCTTAATGTTCATGAAATATGCGGACGAGAGATATATACCCAAAAGAAATAAGGAATTTTGCGAATGGGTGGTAGGATAACTTTTGGATATCAGGATTTGGCGTAATGTGTAACGGAGTGGCTTTAGGTGGGAGGGATGAATTGCTCATGTGCTGATTAATGGCCATGAATTGTTGTTGGATGGAATGGCAATTTGAGAATAGATGCATTTGCATTTGAACACGGGAAGGTTGGGCGGATGTTTGAATAGTGCTTCTACTACAAAAATAGAAGGTCATTGGAACGATTTAGTACTGTTTGCATTCCTGTTGACTTGACATGCCAATCAGTCTCCCTTCGTTTGTTGACTGTTTATCCTGCACAACTTCGGATGAAAGCTGTCGTAGGTGAGGAAAAGTTTGATCCGTCCGGAGATTGTATCACATGTGCAGTTTCCCAATTTATTCAAGCTCATCTAAACTTTCTTTAGTCATGGTTGAAATTCTTTGTACTCGTTCCCTATGATGTTCTCCTGAAATCGGAGGTCAGTGAAGGTGTTTGTTTTCAACCCCACCATTCTTGAGCCGTCACTGGCCGAACCCCAGATACGCATCATAAGAGCTCAAAAGTGGAGGGACTTGCAACTTATTTCTTCTTATCAGAGACCTTTCCAATTGCTTTCTACTTTCGTGGTACGCCTTCCTGCGCCCTTTTTTATCTAACCCAATCGCTCTTTCGCAGCGTTTGCGTTCTTTCCTTTCACAATGGCTGCTAAAAGTCTCAGGTCGATTGCCCCCTTGAATCGTTGTTTGAACGCACAAGCACCCCGCATTTCTCGACCCCGCAGTACTGTCAGAATGTCGACAATTGCGAGTTTTAAAATTCCCAAGGTGCTGAATGAGCCTAATGTGAGTGGCATAGGTCAATTGAGTGATTAGAGGTGGTACTGATAATTGAAAGCACCACTATGCAAAGGGATCAGCGCAGAGAGAGGGGTTGACTGCTGCGCTTGAGGGATTCCAGAAAAAAGCTCCCTTGGAGGTGCCAATTGTTGTTGGAGGCAAAGAGGTTAGTCAATTGAATGCTCTGACGGACATTCGTGGTGCTAGTTTTAGCAGATCAAAACGTCCTCCATCTCCAAGCAACAAAACCCTTCCAACCACTCCTCGACAATTGCCTCCTACTCCAATGCCTCACCATCAGACGTCTCTACCGCTATAGACGCCGCATTGGCAGCAAAACCCGCATGGGAATCTCTCCCCTTCTCCGACCGCGCCGCCATTTTCCTCAAGGCCGCAGACCTGATTGCTGGCAAATACCGCTACGAGATCATGGCAGCCACTATGCTTGGCCAAGGCAAGAATGCATGGCAGGCTGAGATCGACTCTGCTGCTGAGCTTGTTGATTTCTTGAGATTCAACGTGCAGTACGCGGAGGAGTTATATGCTCAGCAACCTGCTCACAATTCTCCAGGAGTGTGGAACAGAGTCGAGTATAGACCGCTAGAGGGTTTCGTGTATGCTGTTACTCCTTTCAACTTCACTGCTATTGCGGGCAATCTGCCTGGTGCACCGGCATTGATGGGTAATGTGGTTGTTTGGAAGCCATCTGACTCGGCTATTGCGTCGAATTGGCTGCTTTATAACATTCTTCTTGAGTCTGGCCTGCCGAAGAACGTTATTCAGTTCGTTCCTGGAAATCCTGAAGAAGTCACAAAAGTTGTTTTGGCTCACAAGAAGATGGCTTGTCTTCACTACACTGGCAGTACTGCTGTTTTCCGAAAGCTATATGGAGAGATTGCTACGGGTGTTGCGGAAGGCAGATACCGAGGGTACCCAAGAATCGTGGGTGAGACTGGAGGCAAGAACTTCCATCTCATCCACTCGTCTGCGGATATCGAGAACGCAGCTGTTCAGACTGTTCGCGGAGCTTTCGAGTACCAAGGACAGAAGTGTAGTGCTACATCCCGAGCTTATATTCCCAAGTCCGTCTGGCCTCAATTCAAAGAGCGTCTGGTTGCCGAGACCGAAAAACTCTCCATTGGCGCACCAACAGAGCACAAGAATTTCATTGGCCCAGTCATCCATGCTGCATCTTTCAAGAAACTCTCCGGTGTCATTGATGCCGCGAAGGAGGACAAGGAGCTGGAATTGCTCGTCGGAGGAAAGCACGACAGCTCAATAGGCTATTTCGTCCACCCCACTATCTACCTCACCACCAACCCGCATCACAAACTCCTCTCAACCGAGCTCTTTGGTCCCATCCTCACAGTCCACGTCTACGACGACACATCCTCGCCCGTCGAAGCATTCGCTTCCGCTTGCGAGCTCGTCGACTCAACTTCTGAGTACGGTCTCACAGGCTCTGTATTCGCTTCCGATAGAGCTGCCATCCGCTTCGCTGAAGACGCGTTGAGAAACTCGGCAGGAAACTTCTATATTAATTGCAAGAGTACAGGGGCGGTGGTTGGACAGCAACCATTTGGTGGTGCGAGAGCGAGTGGGACGAATGATAAGGCGGGAAGCCAGAATTTGTTGGGGAGGTTTGTGAGTATGAGGAGTATTAAGGAGGAGTTCAATTCGACGTTGAAGGTGGAGTATCCTAGTAATGAGGTTTGATGGATGGTTTTGAATTTATGATGGGGAATTGATGGCTCAAATTGGTATTGGTATATAGGGGACAGGAATTGGCACTTGCATTATAGATTGGCACCACTCAAAATTGAGATTTGGAAGTGCAGAGGATTGAATAATGAGGTAAAATTTACATTTCATGCCTTGTCAATTATGCATTGAGACTATCAGCATATGTTCAGAGCAACATGAAGCTAATGCTGCAAGGCTGATAATGACGTTGCCGAGAAACCTGCATTGATTTGTTTTAACTTGGGTCTCCACTCACATACATCTTCAACACTTCACTAATCTCATGTCATTTCTCTCTCTCTTTCCCCTTTCTAACTTTCCCTCTCACTCAACCGCCCTTTAATACTCAAAATGAAGAAATTCCTCACCAAAGCCAAGTCCACCTTCCAAGACCCCAACCAATCCCAAAAACCACTCCCCCAACCCAGCAAACCGTCAACCA